>JAOTRH010101630.1:0-15878 GCA_034768845.1 Heliamphora exappendiculata
GCGCCGAATCCCTTTAATAATTCAATATATAATTTAATTAATTAATTTTTTAATTATTTTCCTCTATGATTTTCTGTTTAGAACCGTGGGTTCAAAATGTTGGTTTAATTTTTAAATCTTTGCATCATTACCAGTGTGACCGAACCGGTAAATGGTAACTTCTGTATCTGTTCATCATTTTCGAAAAACCACCTACTAGGCTATTTATAGATTTCCCCTTCCACAGTTTTATTTATTCAATTCCAATCTTCCAGAGTTCATTTTATGCTTCTTCTTGCTCTATTCGAGTTTTAAGAAGAAATTCCGATGCAGTTAGGTTCGTTGTGTGTGCGCAAACTGTAGTCTTTTTTCTGTACACAGTGATTGTTTTATCTTGAAAGGCAGACATTCAACTTTCGCAATTAAGCACCGAGGCGAGAACAAATTTTGTTTTAAAGACACAACGTCAAACGCTGGACTCAATCACAAACTTCTGTTGTTTGATCACAATTCTTTCCGCAACAATTTTGTAAGAGGTTTAACAAGTTTGATTTCGTTTAATTTTTCGTTTCTATGTTTTAAATATAGTTCTATGCTATTGTTTTGTATTTCTATGTAAGTGAAACAAAATAAACGTCTTTGCTACATCGTTTTTGTTTTCAGTATATGCTGATATATTCTGTACAACGAAAACAGAATTAAAACGCTTCTGTTTTTTCTAAAAATTTTGTTTCTATTACTGTACTCTTTCCACATACAGTTTTGAGTTCAAACCGACAAATTGTATATGCTGTATAACATAAAGTAAATTGAATAATAATATATTTATTCTGCAATAGATTTATAATTATAATCGAAACTATATTGTAAATTACGTTTATATTCTTTAATTAAAAACAAGTCTAGGTGAATGAAAGATAAAAAAAAAATTCAATCCTAATTAATCTCATAATCTAAAAAATCTAATAGTGTGAAATCCACAACGTTAATTCTATCCCAACCATCAAACAGGATTACCCGTGTTAAATACTACTTACACTACTATCTTAAGCCTCGTTTGGTTCTAGTTTTAAATTAAATTTTTTGGCCTTTTTCGTAAAAGTAAAAAAAAATTACTAAATCATCACTTTTTCTGTTTACAGAGCGGATTAAAGCCACTTTTTAGCTAAATAAATTCTTCACTTATTTGATTTGAAAGATTTTTGTAAAAAAATTAACTTTAAGCTAAATTATCGAACAAAACCTTATAATATGGTTTTGCTAAAGAAAGTTTACTAGGCGGTTGTTAATAAGGTTATGATTGGCAATTTTAATTTTTTAGTTTTTTGATTAAAAATATTAAAAAATTAAGATTGTTTGTTTGGCAAAAAAAATTGCTAAAAAATTAAAAAGTCAAATTAAAATACAAGTTCTCAAAATATCCTATTTAAACTCTTAATACTCTTAAAATACAAAAAAAGATTTAATATTACTATAATTCTAAAAGTGAGATTTATTACTTTTATAAATATGAATATATTTCGACTAATACTTTTTTTTTTTTTACTCGTTACCATAGTTCAATATGTAGTAGTTAGTATTTTTTATTATTCAAATCTCATTAGATTTTTTTTAGCATTTTTTTAATAATGATTTTACTTAAAATAAATCTTAAAAAAGTAGTTATAATTTATAACATAAATTGTAGGTGTTTTTAAAAAAGATAGCGAGGGTGTTTAGAAATACTACTATTAGCTTTTAGTTTCATGCTATTAATTTTAGTTTTAAATTATAAATTTTTTCAAACACTCACAATTTTTACTACAACTTATAATTTTTTTTTTCTATTTCAGTTATAAGATATAATTTTTACCAAATACTCACAATTTTTGCTATAAGTTAAAATCTTTAAGTTACTAGTAATAGTTTTTCTAAATACTTTGAGTGGGCATTTAGCATTAATGAAATTAATAATTTACATGTTGTAATTTATAACTGAAATTGTGAGTGCTTAACAAATATATTAGCTTGTAATTGAAATAAAAATAAAAAATAAAAATACATAAAAATTATAAGTGTGAAAAAAATATAACTTATTACTAAAATTAATAATAAAAAAAGACTAAAAATTAATTCAAAATTTTTTTGCCAAACACTTCTATTATAAATTATTGCTATAATTAATAATAATAAAAATTAAAAACTAACCCTAAAATCTTAACCAAACACCCCATTTTGGTACTGCGCAAATTTAAGGATTTCTCACCGATATTCATTCTCTCTCTAGAACCGGTCAAATTCGAAACATAAAACGCTTCTCTTGGACTGTTGGGTTTTGCACGACAACGTTTTGAAATATAAGTCAACTGAACAGAAAAAAAATTAAAGAAAGAGAAAGTAGAGCCAAACAAAAAAGAGTTTTTTAAAAATTTCAAGCAAAATTTCCTACTCGCAATATGGACCGTAGGATGGTAACACAGATGCGTAATGCACGATTTTCGAAGGAGAATCGACGGCTAATAAGTAAGAAAGACAAACGACGAAGGGAGAGAAAGATTTCTATAAAGGCAACCAGAAGAAGTAGAAACGTAGAATTGGGATTTCAATCAAATCAACAAATCAAATCAAATCAATCACGTTTTTTTTTTCTTTTAGATCTGTGTAATAAAAGAAAAATATCTATATAAAAGTAGGCATTGGAGGCCGCTCTACGACGTAGATACGGTGCCGACTATTGAAAAACTCGCAGAAGAGAGAGACAGATGGGAATTACAGAGGATTAATTATGTACTTTCTTTTAAGTATTATACGATAATTTTACGTAATATTGACATAATATTCTTATTTAATCTTGAGATGATAAATTTTTTGATAAATATATAATAATTTATTTTTATTAGGTTATTATGAAAAAAAATAAATACATAGGTTTTGTTTGTTTTAATATAAAATATTTTTTGATAAAATATTTTATATATTTTTTACTGTTTATTTAATAAAAAATAAGTAAAAAAATTTTTTAAAATAAAATATTTTATATCATAGGATGAAAATGTTTTTATTTTAATAAATTAGTAAGTTATTTTCTATTTTTTAAGAGACGTGTTTTGAATCTTATTTTTTTTAAATTTAAAATTTTTTTTTTTGATTTCTAAAATGACAATATATAATCCAACCACGATTGGAGCTACTGTTTGTAATAGTTTTTTTAAAATATTTTTATATGTATTTGTTTTGTTTTTAGTGATTTTTTTACTTTATTTTAAATAATTATACATTTTAGATTTTTTTCGCTGTGAAAAATAAAAAATATAAGAAAATGACTAGCGTTTTTTTAAAATTCATGTAAGATAAAAAAAAGTCTTAAAAAGTCACTTTAAATCCTTTTAGAAGTGTTTTTTTTAGAAAAATTATTCTACGATAGTTTAAATAATTATATACCTTTTAAACTTAACTTGTTATGAGAAATTAGAAAAATAAAAACAAATGAGTAATTTTTTTAAGCAAAACTCATATATAACGAAAAAGTCTTAAAAAGTCTTTTTAAGATTTTTTTTGTTTTTAGTAAAAATTTTTGCATTATTTCAAATAATGATACTTTTAAATTTCTCATTGTTACGAGAAACTAAAAAAGTAAAAACAAATGACTAATTTTTTTATAAAAAAAACTCATATAAGTGAAAAAGTCTTTTTTTTAAAGGCTTTTTTATTCTTAAATGAACTTTTTTTTGCATTAGCTCAAACAATGATTAAAATATCCTTATAAAAATACTTTTATTTTTTTATGTAGACCGGAGGATTTTAAGAAAATCATTTTAACCCACGGTTGAACCGATAACCCAATTAAACCGGTGTTGAGTTATGAAAATCGTCCGACATTTGCACATTCTTAATTTTACCCTTAAAAATCCAAAAGCATGCCAATAATTAGTAAATTCAATAATTTTATATCCTAAAATAGTAAAATGCCAATTGCCTAATTCTCATATTAGTTAAAATTGCAAAAAGTTAAGACTACAACTCAATAAGTCCGCTTCAACATTGGATTTTTTGACTTTAAGAATCCACCAATAACAATGAGAACGATGATAAAGAAGATTGGCTTACTTATGGTGTTTCAAAGATTTAACCAAAGAAGAAAATAATAGTGGTAGTTGGTATTATTGAAATTAGTAATTTATAAATTACAATTTATAATAAAAATTGTGAGTATTTAATAAAGATTGTAGGTTGTGGCAGAAATAAAAAAAAAATATTTATAATACTTTATGTTTATTACTTGGTTGATTTATCTTTTATAATATTTGTGACTTATGCTTACATTAATTATTTTAACTTGTGGATTAAGCATGATTTAAATTTTGATTACCTTTGTTTGATATTTTAATTTTCTAATTGAAGTCATGCTTATATGTTCTTATTTTCTTATTTTAATTGTCAGTTAAATGTAATTTTATGTAATATTTATAATTTTAAATTTATTAATAATATAATTATAATGTTACAGTTTAATTTCAATTCAATTTTAATTGAATCAGTGATCCATTCACCCGATATCTTTTTTAATTTACTCAATAATTTAGTTTCCAAAATATTGCTATGAACAACCGTAAGTGGATAATAATTTAACTCATATCGGTAAAATTTTAATTTCATCAATAAAAATTTATTATTTTGAAATAAAATAATAGTTGCATCGTCATTCTTATTTAGAAGTAAACATAAATAATAAAGAGTGACTCTTAGGCCCATTGGCAACTTAGCTTATCTGATTTTTTGGTTAAAAAAAAAAAGTTAACTTTGTTCATTTGCTAAAAAAAATTAAAAAGTTAAAAAATTAAATTAAAACACAAATTTTAAAAATATTTAATTAAATTTTTATTATTTTTAAAATATAATAATACCTCTTATTTAAAATTTATTTACTACTACTATCAATTACATACAATTGTAAATATTTAATATTTACAACGGTAAAATTGTCAATTTTAAATAAAAAATAAAAAAATTAACTTTTTTATTCAAACAAATAAAAAAATTTAATTTAAAATTTAAGTTACCAAATAATTTATTTTAAATTTAATTTAACTTTTTAATTAAAAAAATAAAAATAAATAAAAAAACCAACTTTTAATATAGTCATCAATCGAGATCTTAGTTATTAGAGTCTACTAACTCAGGTGGCCAATGGGCGATGAAATAGCATTTTTTATTTTGTTACATTAGTTTATGATGTTTACAAAGCCTAGTTTTTTACACATTTAATTTATTTAGAAAAAAAGGGAAAAAATTAAATGATTCAGAATAATATTTTAGAGTAGTGTAATTTTTTTTTAGTTTTTTGTTAAAATATTTAATATATATTCATAGAGGATTTGATTTTAGTGATTGAAATAAGATTGAAGAGCATCCTAAATTTTACAGTAGCATTTTATATTATATTAACTAATACTTTCTTTAAAGAAAAAAAAAATACTTAATAATCTTTAAGAGTGAATTTCGTAAAGGTTGGATAGATTTTTTTTTTTTTGTTAAAAAAGTAAATCGCTTAATACGTAAAGATTTCAAAGTTATTTTTAGAAAGAGTTTAATATCACCACATAAATTTATATTACTAAATATTTACATTCAGATATAACATAAAGTGAGAAGAGATATTAAAATTTTACGAACTAAAATGTAGAAACTTAAAGTTGAGAAATTAGATATTTTTAAGGATAAAAAGTGCAAAGAAGCAAGGTAGAATTTAAAATAATATACTAATACTATGTTGAATATAATGTAGAAAAAAAAGTAGGTTTTGAATAGTTATAATATGATTTTTAGCTAATTTTGCAGTTAATTATTTTTGTGTTGAATTAATTTTTTTAGAAGATTTTAAGTTTTAATTTGTTTATTTTCATGAGTAGAGTACTCATAAATTTTGTAGTATTCAAAAGAATTAATGGGTAAATAAAAATTTGATTCCAAAAGTGTGCAATTGAAGTTGACAAAAGAATGATAACTTACTCTATCCCACATTGGTTGGGAGAGATTTGGTAGAAGAGTATATATAAGTCAACTCTAGCACAAGGGATGTGTCCCTTAGTGGTACCCAATTTTGTGGATAGGAAAAAACCTATCCAACCAAAATCTTATGTGAGTCGCCGGTTGAGCCGGGCTGTGGGCCATCCCTTGTTTGTTTGCAAAAATTCTATTTAATTAAAATTTCAAATTTAATATTTAAATTATTTAAATTTTAAATATAAAATTACTGTTTCACCTGGAACGCCTATTTCCAGTACCCATTTCGATACCCATTTCGATCATCGAAAAATCCATTTGCTTAGTCATTTCTCTGCTCTTCCGCTACTGCATTTTCTAAGAATTTAAAATGAAGAGATATGTAAACTTTGCACATTAAAGGATCAAAGCATCGATAACTCTTGGTATGAGAACAATAGCCAAGGAAAACACAATGAGTAGATCGTGGTTGAAGTTTATTTGAAGAGTAAGGTTTTAACCATGGAAAACACGAAAAACCAAATGGTTTTAGAAAGTTATAGTCAGGATCCTGGGCAAATAACACTTTATAAGGAACATTAAAATTCAAAGAGGAATGAGACAATCGATTAAACAAGTAGATAGCAGTAATAAGAGCTTCCATCCCGTATTGAACTGGTAATTGAGCTTGTTGAAGTAAAGCTATGGTTATCTCTATAAGATGACTGTACTTGCTCTCTGCTACCCCATTTTGTCAAGGAGTATAGGGACAAGTAGTTTGATGGATGATAGATACTAAACAAGAAAAAGAAAGAAGACATGCTTTTACTTAGAAATTCACCACCATTGTTGGTTCTTATAGAGTCTAAATGACTAAAGCAAATTGAGTGAAGACATATGCTCTAAAATATTAAACCAATTTAGGAACTTCAGATTTCGAATGCATGGGGAAACAACTAAACATAATGGCTATAATCATCAACAATGATTAAGTAATATTTGAATCCACTAAAAGAAAGAACATGGGAGGACCCCAAACATCCATATGCACAAGTTCAAAGGGAGCATAAGTGAATGTGTGAGGTTCAGTAAAAGGCAACTTGTGAGATTTTTCTATATTATAAGAAGAACAAGAGAGTTTTGGTGATTATTGAACAGGTAAACTAAACTGCTTTATTAAAGATCGAAGCAAAGCAGGGCTGGGACGCCCTAGTTTCTGATGCCAAATTAGTGCAAAAGAACTAGCATTGAAGTGAGCTTTATTGTTGTGAGTAGATTCAGAAGAGAGAGACAGAGGATATAGTCCCTGCTAACATGGGCCTTTGTGCTAGATCTTGTTGGTATGGTTGTCCTGGATACAAACCCATGAGAATCGAATGTTATTTTGCAATTATTATCTAAAACAAATTGATAGACTGATAATAGATTATGAGAGATAAAAGGAACATGAAGAATGTGAGATAAAGAAAAAACTTTATTGGCCGTGTGTAGCAAACCTTTACCAGAGTTAAAAATTGGAAGGGACTGACCATTTTCAATAGTGACAATATCAAAACCTATAAAGCAATGAGGATCTGAAAGATGAGCTATGTCATTGGTTACACGAGATGTTTCCCTAAAATTGAAGTACCATGGACTGCTATTATTGTTGGCAGCAATAGAAGGAAATTGATCTGAAGAATTTGTTCCCGTGGTAGAAAAGTTAGGTCAAGACAAATGTTGTGCAGAAGAAGGCTAATTGGGGATAAAAGACTGTGGATAGGGGAGTTGATTGAACATATATGCTTGGGAAAAAATGGAGGAATCAAAAACAGCAAATCTTGGAATGAAAGGAGCTTGTAAGGTAGGAGATTGATTGGTACGTAAAGCTGTCGATTCTATTCCGCAAAAAACACTATGTTAGCCTTGATATTGTGTTAAATAATTTGCTTTGTAGTGCTTTTATCAACAGCATCAAATAGAGCGGCTTAAAGGAGAAAAAGATATAAAACGGGACAAAAAGAAGATAAGGGACATAAATGGGATTTTTGCAGAAGTTACATTCGGACAGACTATGTTTGCGTCCAGACGGAAAAGCTACTTGGAGAAAAACGTCCGAACAAGCATCAACCAGAGTCCGGATAAAACCTTGATAGAAGAAATTGTGTCCGGACAGGATCATCCAGCATCCAGACGAAAGTGCAAACCGTCCAGACGAAATAAGTTGTGCCCGGACGAAACGCGAAAACAGAGTTGGACTTAAAGATAGAAACTATGGATGGGAGGCTCACCTATAAATAGGTGGCCCGAGCTTCTCAAAATGATATCTCTGAAAATAAAAGACGAGTGATCAAGGGACGTGAGGCATCCAATCTGGAAGACTCGGGAAGTGTCGAGAAGTCAAAGACGGAGGCTCGAGGCTCTATTCTTCTTCATCTTTTCATGTTTTCAAGCTGCAACATGAGCGGCTAAACTTCTTCTTTTCTTAAGGGATGATGAATCCCTAGTTCAGTATTTCTAAAATTAGTTCAAACTCGTTTGTTTATTCTTTATTTTGAATTCAGTTCGTTGTGCGATTTTGAGACGTTGAATTTTGATCAACGGGTTTTTAATTTAAATATCTAGTTACTGTTTTTATTCTCTGTGATTGTAAGAACGAGATCATACAACTATTATATCTGTGTCTCGATATTCAAACATTAAATACTTTATACTTTGATAGGACATGTCATACTCTGGACGATCCGTTCCAAAAGTTTAGATAAAGTATGCCAGGTTTGGATTCGAGCTTATTCTTTTGAAAATTCTTATATGTCTTGTAGTTGCGGTATGAATGAATTGAATCAATTAAATATAAATTACAGTTTTGGATGAAACTAGAACTACTAGTTAGAGAGAATTCTAACCCTTAGAAATCCCTTTCTCACTTGAACTCTAAATTCAGAATTCTTAGTCATATAGTTTAAATAGAATTAGCTTACAAATCAAACTCTTTTCCTTAAAAGAAAATCATTGATAAAATATTTTATAGATAAATCATAATCGCATTAAATCCATGTGAACGATATCCAAATTTTAACCACTATCCTACGGGCTAGTTGTTAAATAAGGTTTTTAAATAAATAATTTTGGTACGGTACGATATGAACCAACTTTTTGTACCATTGCCGGGGATTTAACTTACGGCTACGATTTATTAATTAAATATTTTTAATGGTTTTCTTCTCCTCTTAAATACTTTCGTGAACTGTATCCTTCCTTTTTTAGGTTCTCGAAGATTGATCTGACGAAGATAGGAATTTGGAACAAACGGGCGCAAAGACATGCAAAAGGTTCATCATTGTCCACGCACTGTAAGTTTTATGTTTCTGTTTTTGTCAGAGAAAACTAGATTTAGGGGCTCGACTGCCGATCCATCCATCCATCCCTAGCACCTTTCGATCCTAAAATCAAACACGCTTTGTGAATAGCCCAACAAGCATCACTCAATTCACGCACCACACCCACAACCATGGCAGACCAACAGCAGGACGACCCTCAGGTTAAATCTTTGATATAGTATTTCACTCCTTCAGAGTATGTGTCACCTTTCTATTTCCAACCCCCTGCGGTTGGAGCAACACACTATGAAATCAAATCCAACATCATACAAATGCTCCTATGTTTTGTGGATTTGATAATGAGGACCAATACAAGCACATAGATGAATTCCTAAAAATTTTCCTAATGGTCAAAATCAGTAACTTTTCTGATGAGGCCCTTAAAATGAAACTGTCCCTGTTTTCCCTCAAGGATAAAGCCAAACATTGGCTAAATTCTGTAGAATCGAACACCATTACCACTTGGGCTAAACTTCAACAAGAATTCCTGAAAAAATATTTTTCAATACATAAGACTGACCAAATCAAATGCGCCATCACGAGTTTCACTCAACTCGAAAGCGAAACCATCTACGAGAATTGGGAACGCCTTAAAGATTTTATTCGAGCATGTCCCCATCATTAGGTGCCAAAATGGTAGCTAGTCTAGTAGTTCTATGACGGGTTAACACCTCAACACCGTCAGTTTATTGAGAGTTCTTGTGGCGGAACATTCACGTTGAAAAACGAGAATGAGGCCAGGAGTCTTTTTGAAAGCTCAATGAAAACTCCCAACACCAATCCTTCGCGTCTCGTACTAACCGGTCCATAACCTCTTCCACCTCAAAATCCCAAGGCATATACAAGATTTCATAGTCTCTCGACCTAGTTGCCACCCTAACACATACTCTAAGTCCACTCCTGTCCAATGGTCCAGCTGCAGCATTTGCTGGACCACCGCTCGCCATTTCAGGCCCTTGTGCATTGTGTGCTAGCCCGACCCACTTCGTTTCTGACTACCCATCTGCTGTATAATACCTCGAGTTTATGCAAGGGCAAGTAAATGCAGCCAAAAGTTTTCCCCATCCAGGTAATGATCCTTTTTCCAACACCTATAACCCGAGTTGGATGAACCATTCAAACTTCTCCTAGCGACAACCCAATTAGGGTAACATGCCAGCACCACCATTGAGAGCAGCCTTTCCCCAAGAGTACAATTAGCAAGCCTACTTACCTCGTGTCCATCAAACCACACCTCTACCACCTCCTCCAAGCACCACATTTGAAGACAAGGTTCTAAAAGCCCTACAAGAACTAGATATGAGGACCTAACTACAAAGCTTGAAACACAAGTAGGTCAGCTTGCCGCTACCATAAGCCGTTGTGAAGACGGCAAACTCCTCAGTCAGCCAGTAACTAATGCTAAGGGTTAGTTTACCGTAGAAAGTCAGCCGACATATGCCTTTTAGTAGTGGTTTCCACGAGCAGGCACAGGTAGTCATTAACTTGAGAAATGGACGAGAACTTGAGACTCGTCCTGAGAAGCTTCCACCACCCATAGTTCTTCACGACCCGGAGTCGTCTCATGGCTCCAAGACCGACCCTCCTTCCTCATCTCACCCACCGTCAGCACCTCCTCTTGCCTTCTCTTATGAGCCACTAATGGCTCAAATCCCTTCTCCTTCTGGACTTCATGCTCTATTTCCCACGCGTCTTGATAGGCCACCACCTTTCTATAAAATGGGAGCCACGATCGATGACATGCTTGATCTTTTTAAGCAGGTAAAAATCAACTTACCACTCATCGATGTCATAAAACAGGTTTCTTCTTATGCTAAGTTTTTAAAGGATCTCTGTACCCAAAAGCGTAAGTCAAAAACAAACATCCCGAAGAAAGTCCTCCTCACCGAGCAGGTTAGTGCTGTCATAGGACACGACACCATCTCCAAACTCAAAGACCCTGGAACTCCTATCATATCATGTGTCATAGGCGATCACTCGATCGACCGTGTCCTTCTTGACTTAGGTGCTAGTGTCAACCTCCTCCTCTACTCGGTATATGAGCAATTTGGGCTAGGCGAGCTTAATCGACGTCGATCACACTTCAGTTAGTCGACCGGTCCGTTAAAGTACCTCGCGGGGTCATTGAGGACGTACTTGTCAAAGTTGATAAGTTTTTTTTTCCTATCGACTTCGTCATCCTCGACACTGAGCCTAACTCATAGCTCAGACGACAAACACCCATAATCTTTGGTAGACCTTTCTTGACCATGGCCAACACATGTATTAATTGTTGAATTGGAGTGATGGATGTCTTTTTCGAAATTATGAAATTATGCTTGAACATCTTCCATGTCTCTCAATAGCCCCATCAGCACTCCAACTACTTCACTGTTGACATGGTTGAAGATGCCACCGAATCAGTGCTACCCTTCATATTTGGTGACGACCCTTTAGAGACGTGTTTAGCACACTTTGGAGCCGACACCTTTAATGTCGAGCAGTCTATGAGTGAGGTCAATTCCCTTCTCGAGTCTATTGCCTATCTTGACACTCCACCGTGGAGGTCTCGACTTGAACCCCTACCACCTCTATCCTCCATCCCTACTATGCCCTCTCTAGATTTACCACTAGATTTTGAGCTAAAGCCACTCCTGGCTTCCCTCAAGTACGTACTCCTAGGGCCCAATAGCACCTTACTTGCCATCATTTCCTTTGATTGGACTCCCGACCAAGTGACTCAACTTGTCGAGTTTTTGAAAAGCCATAAAGGATCCATAGGGTGGTAAGTCACCGACTTGAAAGGGATTGACCCCTCCGTCTACACGCATTGCATCCATTGTGAAGATGATGCAAAACTAATTCAAGAAATGCAGCAGAGACACAACCCAAACATGAAAGAGATTGTTTTGAAGGATGTTGTAAAATTCCTTGATGTAGGTATTATTACCCATTTGTGACAGTAAGTGGATAAGCCCAACCCAAGTCGTTCCTAAGAAATTCGAGCTCACTGTGGTGAAAAATGACAAGGGAGAGTTGATACCCACTTGCACCATGATAGGTTGGCAGGTATGTATTGACTATTGTAAGTTGAATGCCACCACTAGGAAAAATCATTTTTTGCTGCCCTTCATTGACCAGATCCTAGAATGTTTAGCGGGTCAAAGTTTCTTCTGCTTCCTAGATGGTTACTCTAGGTATAACTAGGTACCCGTTTATCCTGAGGACCAATCTTCATGGATGACTTCTCAATTTTCGAGTCCTCGTTTGAAAATTATATCCAAAATTTGATAAAAGTGGTCAAACGATGTATGGAGACAAATCTTGTGCTTAGTTGGAAAAGGAGCCATTTCATGGTTCAACAGGGAATTGTGTTGGGGCACATCGTGTCAAAACGGGGGATCGAAGTTGACAAAGCCAAGGTCGACCTCATCTCCAAACTTCCTTCCCCAACTTCTGTTCGACAGGTACATTCATTCCTAGGGCATGTCGGGTTCTACCGTAGGTTCATCAAGGATTTCTCTAAAATCTCCAAACCACTATACGGCCTTCTTATAATGGATGCACATTTCATCTTTGACGAGCCCTACCTTTAAGCCTTTGAGTATCTCCAAAAGTCCCTTTTCTACGGCACCCATCATGCAGTCACTCGATTGGTCACTTCCTTTCGTGATCATTTGTGATGCGTCAGATTATGCCATAGGAGTTGTTTTAGGTTAGCGTGTCAATTGCATCCCTCATGCTATATACTATGCCAGTAAGACCCTCACCGATGCACAATTGAATTATTCCACCATCGAGAAGGAATTACTGGTTGTAGTCTTCACTCTTGACAAGTTCAGGTCCTATCACTTAGGCTCAAAAGTTATCATCTATACAGACCATGCAACCCTCTGACACCTGCTGTCCAAAAAGGACACTAAGCCCCGACTCATCCGCTGGATTCTTCTCCTACAAGAATTTGACCTAGAGATCCAAGACAAAAAGGGAATCGAGAATTCCGTAGCTGACCACCTCTCCTGCCTTGTAGTTGTCCTATCTGGTGACTCCATTCCTTTACGAGACTCAATCTCGGATGAGCAACTCTTTGCAGTCACCGGCACCTTGCTCCCATGGTATGCCAACATTGTCAACTATCTAACAGTAGGCCGCATACCCTCTCACTGGTCCAAAATTGATAAGAAATGGTTCTTCTCCCAAATTAAATACTATTTTTAGAAAGACCCAAAACTTTTCAAATACTGCTCTGATTAAGGGATTCATAGATGTTTCCCCGAATTCGAGGTATTCAGCATTCTGACTTTCTATCACTCTCTTGCCTGTGGAGGACACTTTAGTGGTAAGAAGATGGCAGCTATAGTCCTTCAGTTTGGTTTCTTCTGGCCCACTTTCTTCAAAGATGCCCACAAGTTCTGTTGAGCTTGCCTTCGCTGCCAACAAACTAGCACAATTTCTACCCAACACATGATGCTCCTAAATCCCATTCTTGTTGGCGAACTCTTTGACGTTTGGAGCATCGACTTTATGAGACCATTTCTATCATCACATGGTTGCGAGTATATCTTAGTAGCGGTGGACTATGTATCTAATTGGGTTAAAGCCGTGGCAACTAAATTGAATAACCACAAAATTGTAGTCAAGTTTCTTCAATCCAATATCTTCAGTCGATTTAGTTTTTCATGAGCTATCATTAGTGACGGTGGTACACAATTCCTAAATAAGTACTTCTCCACCTTGCTTCGTCGCTACTCCATCACTCACAAGGTAGCCACTTCTTATCAACCACAGACTAGTGGCCAAGTCGAGGTATCTAATAGGGAAGTCAAAAATATTTTAACAAAGATTGTCCATCCTGATAGGAAAGATTGATCCAATAGGCTCGACGATGTCCTTTGGGCCTACCACATCGCCTTTGAAACCCCCATAGGCATGTCCCCGTATCATCTGGTCTTTAGTAAAGTGTGTCATCTTCCGGTAGAGTTAGAGCACCGAGCATATTGGGCCATCAAATCCCATAACTTTGATATGGCCAATGCTGGCACCCACCGCAAGCTTCAGCTGTGCAATCTCAAAGAAATCCATAACGAGGTGTATGAGAACTCCCGCACCTACAAAGCTTGAATGAAAGCCTTGCACAACAAACACATCAATCGAAAGTCGTTTGAGCCCAACCAAAAGGTTTAGTTGTTTAACTCCAAGTTATGGTTATTTCCCGTAAAGCTCCAATCCTGATGGGATGGACCGTTTGTGGTGACACACGTCTACCCTTAACTGTGGCCACTCGAGCTTCACGCATGCATTCTCCTCCTTATTGCCTTCCTCTTCCACTTGGCCCTTAACTGAGGTCACTTATAAGGTCTTAAACGATAGGCTGGACCAGTTAGAGGACGGCCAGGCAATGCTGGAGGCGGGCTAGGCTACACTGGATGCTGGCTAAGCCGCATTTGCAACAGGCCAAGCCCGAGCCCAGTAGCTACTCAATGCGTTGCTCTGACATTTTAGTTTAGCTCCTTAGCACGGATCTCATCCCCCTTCCCCTTTGATGCTTTTCTTTCTTTTCTTTTTCTCCTTTTTTCTTTCAAGCTTTAAACTTTTTCCATGTTACCCATAGTAGTCCCACAGTTAGTAAGCCCTTAGGGCATTTTTCTTATGTATTTTTCTTTTTCTTTTTTTTTCTTTTGATGTAAAAACACCACAGTTGGCTATTAATAAAACATTTCAGTTTCTTTTTATTTTACCTGTCTATATTCGCTCTACTTTCTGCTGTTTGGATGTATGAATTCTTATTTCAGTTGATTTATTAAGTGATTGCTCTGTTACACGGTACATTTCTTTTCCTCTTGTTTATTTTTATTCGCACTGCAGACAGTGTAATGTTCAAGTTAGGGGACATTATTGTGTAAATTGCCAAACTGTTAAAAAAATAGAGAAGGTTAAAAGATTTAAATTGCAGATTCAACACCCCGGATAAAAAAGTAATGCAGTATTTTTGGTCTACTACTGTTTTTATATGACATAAATCATGGAATTATACATTTGGTATAATCTGGCACTGCACACTTGGCTATTGAAATTGGTTTTATGCTAATGAATATTTGTAGTAAGAATGACTTGAAAAACAACAAGGTGAAGGCTTTATCCTGTGAGTCATTAAAACTTTGATAATTTTTTAAAGAATTATTGATACATTTACTCATGTTTAAGTATTCAGTAGCAATAATCGTTGTATAATCTTGCTATTCATTCTTTTTGGCCAAAAGTTGAGAATTTCTTGTGTGAGTTGAATTTGGAATTTTTTAAAAATAAAGACTATGCAAATGATTTTATTAAATTTGAAAAATAATTTTAGGTCGTCTTTTTATCTTTAAGCCTGTTCGTATCTTTGATCATTAATTGACCCTAGTTCTCCTCTTGAAGCTTTTTACATTTAAGCATTTTTTTTTCTAGATACCTAAATATGTCATCTTAATAGGAAATGGAAATGATAAGAATACAAAAAAATGAAAATCATAAAGGATTCAATAAGGAAAAAGGGTTGGATAAAAACAAATAGTTCGACAAAACGATTGATTGTTCAAAAGTATATTGAATGGGTGAATA
>JAOTRH010101651.1:0-48007 GCA_034768845.1 Heliamphora exappendiculata
CATAAAATAAAAAATTAATTTTATTAAAAATAAAATTAAATACTAAAAATATGGTTTTCAGTATACCAACCCTAACACTACTAACCGCACATAATATATTATATTATCGTCAAAAGTCATTTCTGAAAATTTTAATTATATTAAAGTAATTGATAAATGTTAATAAACTCAAACCGAGTCGCTACAGCTTCAGTTCAGCCTATACGACAGCCGACAGTCCCAAGTTATGGAGAACATGCTAGGATGATGCAGGGCCGAGCGCATGTTCTCACAGCTCCTAGTTCTTCTAGGACGCCGGTTGTGCCTAATGATGCAGCTATTTCTCCAGCGAGTAGAGGTACTTTCTGAGTATGTAAACCTTGAGCTAGTGTTCATATCTACACAGGAGCATTATATTGCTTCATTTCATCTATTTGGGAGTTGGTGATGGACTCTGTGGGTTGTGTGTCGGGTATAGAGACATCGGTTAGTGAGGATGTGATGTTGGGATGAGATGTAGATCCCGTGTCTTTAAGGTAATTAGCCGTTGTTTAGTATGCCTGACCCTGTTTGACTGCATCCTTAGAGTGGTTTGGCTGACCACCTCTCATACCTGTGTCGATTGTGATCGACGAGGGTTGTTTCCTTTTGACCTTGTGCTGAATTCCAAGGATAAAATTTCTTTAAGGGGTAGAGTTGTGAGACCCTGACCCATTTTCTTTTTGTTATTTTTTGACGCGTTGTTTATCATTTTCTTTACAACATGAACATATGCGTTTTGTGCATGATCGGGCTAAGATGGGTCTCGAGGCTGTTGGGCGTCGTGGTGCAAATTTCAAAAAAAAAATTCACGAGTCTATAAATATCTAGCTTTAGATATTTTTAAAACATATTTTATATCTCTAAGCTTTTGAAATCCTAGAAGCTCTGCCTTCTCTCTACCTTCTCGGGGGCCCGGGGCTCAATTTTCTACGATTAGACAGCGGATCATTAGTATCCTCGTGTTGGGCTACGCATTCTTGCAGACGAAATTTCATTATGACAAAGTTTATTTTCGCAAGTGGTTTGAGGCGTCGAGTTTTTAACTCAACGAGGTAGGATCCTAAACTCTTATATCTTACAAGGGTGTTAAGTGTAATTGTATGTGTTTTTGTAGGTTTAAAATGCACGAGAAATCGATTTATGTTTTAAAGTTAGGTTTTGGTTCAAAATCATTTTCAATTAATTTTGGTTGGATGAAACAGGTTTTGAGGCATTTCTTTTGGCGTTTCCTTGTTGTTGTGGGCTTGGGTATGTCTGTGGGTGTTGAAAAGGAAGTTTGGATGCTTCGCTTCTGGTTTTTAGAGGGTTGTTCCAATGGCGAGGGTTGGTTTCTGCCGTGGGTTAGTCGACTGACCTGGGTGGTTCAGTCGACTGGGTTGACAGCAAGCTTGTTCAGTCAACTTGGTTTGGGGGTTCAGTCGACTGAGTTGGTTCTGTGTTGGGTTTTTGGTTTCTAATAGATTTTTAGTCGATGAGTTATGGAATTTAGTCGACTGAAGTGCGGTTGGGGTCATTTAGGTTATTTTGGGGGTCATGTTGTGCCCTTAGGTTTTTGAGTAGGGCTTGTTGTCGTCCTCGGGGGTGATGTGCAAGGTTAGATGCGAGGTTTTGGTGCATGGTTAGATGTGGGATGTTGGTGTACGGTTGTGTGCGTGATGTTTGTTAATTGTTGGGTGCGGGACGTGTTGGGGTTCGAGGTTCTTTTCCTAAAAAGGGGGTTTTAAAAAACGATGATGGTTTGGGAAAACATTTATGAAAACCGTGTTGTGGAAGGTTTGGTGTTGGCCTTCGGTTAGGTTTTGTTTTGTACGTCATTGTTCGTCCGGGTGAGAGGACGGGTCGTTTAAGTGAGTGGATATTGTGACGGGTGTGTGGCATGTGATGTCGTATCGGGTGTGAGGCATGTGATGTCTTATCAGGGAGTGTGGCATGTGATGTCGTATCAGGTGTGAGGCATGTGATGTCTTACCGGGGTGTGTGGCATGTGATGTCGTGATGGGTTATGTGGAGGGTGGTGCCGTTATGTGAAATGTAGTGTTTATACGTAGATTTATGCATTTAAAACTCTAGTTTTATTCATGCATGAGGTAGGACGGATATGTCATCTTGATGTATCTAAAACTCTGATTTTATTGATGCATGTGTGTGTATAGTGACGTGGACGAAAAAGTGGTTCGATGTCATATAGATAGAAAAGTGGTCCGATAAACGTTAACTCTGGTAATGGATGGAAAAGTGGTCCGATGAATGCTAGCTCTGGTTAACGATGGACGGAAAAGTGGTTCGATATATGTCAACTCTGGTTAACAATGCATGTGTGTGCGTGGAAATCGGAGGGAAGAAAAAGTGGTCCTAATGATGCATTTATGTGCAGATTTAAAGCACAGAAAAGTGGTCCTGAAGAGGCATGTGTTGTGTATGTTGCACATGATACGTTGTGCGGGATGCATGTGTTGCGTATGTTGCACGTGGTATGTTGTGCGGGATGCATGTGTTGTGTCATGTGGGTGATATTTGTTGCATGGTGAGTGTTGCACGTGGTGTGTTGTATGGGTTGTGTGTGTCGCGTGAGTTGCATGAGTTAACTCTGGTTAGCTATATATTAGATAGGATTGTGGTCCTTCGGAGAAAGTCCAAGAAAATTCTTGTGTTTGGTGTGGATCATTGTGTCATTGTAGAACTGTTGTTGGGGCCTGTAAGAGTCGACATGTATATATGTATACTTATGTTGCATACATATACCTATTTTCGTTTGAGGCTCGTGTAAGTCGATGTTTATATATCTGTGTTGCATGTGGGCTTGTGAGAGTCGAGGTTCGTAGGAGTCAATCTTTGCATGTGAAACATTGTAACATATATGTTGTTATATAAAACCATTTTCAAACCGTTTTCAAGGCTCTTGTGAGTCGTGATGTAAAAATGTTTTAAAACTTGTTTTGAGGCTCAAGCGAGTCGTAACATACATATTACTCTTCTAGCATGTTTAGCTTCTATTTCATGTTTGTCTAGTTTCTGCTGAGTTTTGGCTCACGATGTGGGATTTGAAATATTTTTTAGGTACTGGTCACGCAGGCTGATTCAGAGGTATCAAATGGGCGAAAGATTTGTAATCTTTCTTTTGTTTCTTTTAGACCATGTATGTTTACATGTTAGCGGTGTTGGAACCGTGTGTAGTAAGCCTGAGGGTAATATATATTTAATGCTTGTATGCTTTTATCTTGAGAATAGAACATCGGGTTGGGTGTTTCCTTTCAGTTCTGTTTGGGTGTTTGTGGGTGTTTCACGTGACCTGGAGTTTGGGATGTGACACTGCGAACTTTAGTTTCTAAGTTGAACCTCCGATCAGACCTTTTACTATAATTCCAATGTGATTCTCGAACGTAGTGTGGGCTACGATCCTTCGAGAATTGGTACTGATAGAACTTGATTAACTTTAGTCTTGAAAGACAACTTATAAATTTAGTTCAGCCTATCCGTATATTTATAGGACTACAGTAGGGACCTGTAGAGTAATTATGACTTAGACTTCTAGTGTAACCCAAATACTTATCCAGCAGTTTCTGTAAATATGCTAATCTCTTAGCGATTTCTATAATTTTTATAAAATACTAAATTACAGTTTACACCACTAAAGAATTGTAACTGCACTATTTAGCCATAATCTCAAGACCAATTTACATTGAGCTTTTTTTGGGCAATTAACTGTAACATTAAAAGAAAAAAAGATACAAAATTACAAGGGGCATACCCTATGCCTTACATAGGATCTACCAGGAAACAAAATCAAAAGTAATGAAAAAGGCTTTCTGCTAAGCCATATCCAAACAAGAAAAAAAAACCACGGATGATAAACGAACAAAACGTAAATAAACTAAAGCCACTGTTGCCGCCCAAAATTGTGAACAATTAAGGGAGGAAGCAATGTCATTCATAAACAAAGTTTGGCAAAGGAGCCAGCCACCTGAAAACCAATTGGAATGTCTATACATCAAATCAATGGAAACACAAAACCTTCACGTTGAGGTTCTGTTATTAAATGTTAAACTCATCTCCCCAGGTTAAGATTCCTGACACCACCAATTAAATTTAATTACTAACAATTTAATTTAACCGGCATCTTTAAAATTTCATAAATTCTTCCGGTTAACTTATTTAACTGCTATCCAATTCACTGGGTCTATAGACCCATATAAGTCACACCCTGTAATGAATCAAAACAACGAGTATTAAATATACGTAAAAAATAATTATTTCAGGATTAAGAGCATAAGTACTCGCATAATAACCTCAGTGTGTGAGTTAATTTATATAGTCAGTATAAAATTAATTACACTAATGTGGTCCTGTTCAGTACATACAAAGTGTATTAATACAGCGAGTCGGACCATTAGACGACACTATTATCTGTTCCTTGTAACCAAGACAGACCTACTAAAACTCTGTGCTACAGTCGTACCGATGGTTTGTCCAATTCTATCTAAACTGTGAACAATAACTTATATTTTGTAAGAACCTATAATCTGATCTTCAGTATGCAAGCTGTACTCTACACACCAGATTAAATACTGTATAGAATAACTGACATTCATGCATAACATTAAAGAAATGATATTGCATACATTTCTTATTAAGTTTTTCATAAAATAAAAATTTAATTTTATTAAAATAAAATTATATTGCTTTTGTACTAAAACTAAAATAAAATCCATAATTTTTAGTATGCAATCCTGACATTTATTTTTGTTTTTGTGCACCGCGATGGTACTATGTAATTTTCTGCATTTTGTGGAAAAAAGTAGTCACACTCCAAAAGTTGTTTATTTTCGAGCATCACGATGAAATTATTCATTTTCATTCATTTTTGTCCAAAAACCGAACACACTCTAATAGTATTTCATTTTGGTGCACTGCGAGGACATTATGCGTTTTCGTTCATTTTCGCGCATAGCAATGACAATACGTGTTTTCTTTTATTTTCGTGCCAAAAAATAGTCACACTCCAATAATCGTTCATTTTCGTGCAACGTGATGACATTATGCTTTTTCGTTCATTTTCGTACTCAAAACCTAACACACTCCAAAAAGCATTCATTTTGGTGCACCACGACGACAATGTGTAATCCTTTATTTTCGTTCCCCACCATGACATTATGCCTTATCATTCATTTTAATGCAAAAAAGCAATGATACTCTAAAAATCGTTCAGTTTTGTGCACAACAATGACATTATATGTTTTCGTTAATTTTCGTGTGAAAGACCAAACTCACTCCAAAGGTGGTTGCTAGCCCAACTGTGAAGCGTAAGGTTGAAGTAGTAGAAACCGCACCTCAGGTGTTTGACAATATGCCAAATCCAGGATCCTGGGCCTCATTGTTAACTAATGGCAGTACGTCTGGCACAAGGTTAGATTTCATTGAACCTTCTAATCATGGGAAGATTGTTTGGTGGGTTACTTTTCGGATTCTCCATTGGAATTTGGTTTGGTTAGAGCTACTACTCGGACTCTATGGGAACAGGATGGTTTGACCGATCTATTAGGGAACGGTAGAGGTTTCTTCCTCTTCAAATTTAAGAGCACTGAGGCAATGGAGTCTATTCTTGACAGAGGACCCTGGGAGCACTTCTATGATAAGCTCCTCCTCCTACAAAGATGGAAAAAGAGGTTTAAATTCACCAAAGAAGCTTCTTTAAAAATTCCAGTGTGGGTCAAATTACATGACCTTTCGCTTGAATTCTGGAACACCAATTGTTTAAGTAGAATTGCTAGCATTATTGGAGTTCCCGTTTATTTGGACAGAGCCACCGACACCAAACAGCGCATTTCTTATGCTCGAGTCTGCATTGAAATTGATGCGGCTAAGCCTCTGCATCACTTGGTCACTGTAAAACGTGATGGCGACACTACTGTGGTTGGTGTTGAGTTCCAAGGTCTTCCTGATGTGTGTTCGCATTGCAAAACTTTTGGGCATGATACTAAACAGTGCAAAGTACATAAACCTATAGCAGGTTCTTAGGATTGGGTACGTGTAGGAAAAGGCAAAGAGGTTGAGTTGGAGGTTTGGGTGGTAGACCTCCCTGTTCTTCTGTCTTCGTCTAATTTGGTTCCATGTGAGGTTATTTTGGGGTAAGAGACTCTGAAACATTCTGACGGCAAAGCGGTTGTATATGAGGTTCGGGTATCTTATGCTAACTTGGTTCCATGTGCTATTGTTACGGGAAGGGAGGAGCTGAAACTTTCTGAAGATGCAGCAAATGTTTTGGGAAAGGAAAACCTGGAAGAACCTGAAGTTGTGAACACTGACCTGGCCACTACCCGTGCTTCCCCTGGAGATCCTATTATTATAATGGCTAAAACAATGCCACTAGTTCGTTCTCCTCTCACAAGGAGTCAATCAATTAAAGGGCTGGATTCGATTGTGCTGGTAGGTCAAGGGACAGAGCAGGATCCCCTTATTCTTGGTGATGATGGTGACCAAGAGCGATCTTCCTCATCTCAGTCGGGGAAGAAGCTGAATAGCAGTAAAAAGAAGAAAAAAGGTTACTCTCCTAACTTTTTGTTATGTCTAATATTTTTTCCTAGAATGTTTGTGGTCTGAATAGTAGTTTTAAGCAGCATGAGCTTAGAGGTTTAGTTAGGAAATCCCAGGCTAGTATTTTTGCTATTAATGAAACTAGAGTACAAAAAGATAAGGCATAATCAATTTTTAAAACAATCCTTCCTGGCTGGAAGCTGGCTACAAATTATGACTTGGGGGCACTTGGTAGAAGTTGGGTTTGTTGGGATCCTGTGTTTGTTGATATCTAAGTGTTGGACACTAGGGATATTCATTGTAAGATTGGTTTTGTTGAGGAAAAAGTCAATTTTTGGGTTACTTTTGTTTATGGGCTTAATTCGTATTCTAAAAGGGTGGGCCTTTGGAAGAAAATTAACCTGTCAGCTTCTGGTCTAGATAGATGTGCTTGGTTGCTTCTTGGCGATTGTAATGCTGTTCGGTATCCTTCTGAGAGGGTGGGTGGTTGCTCTAAATGGCCTGGTTACATGGATGATTTTAATAATTGTCTCTTTATAGTTGAGTTGGATGACCTTAGATATAGTGGTTTTCAATTCTCCTGGTCTAATAACCAAAAGGGTGTGGATTCTATCAAATCTAAGATTGACCGTGCCCTAGTGAATGATGGTCGGGGTACCCAATTCCCTCAATCTAGTGCTCTGTTTTGTCCCTCGGGCCTCTTGGATCATTCCCGTACTGAGATTTTTCTCAATCTTGATAAACCCAAAGTATCAAAACCCTTTAAATATTGACTTTTGGGCTAAAAGTCCTAAGTTTCTTCCCTTAGTTAGGGAGGTTTGGAATGAACATGTTGATGGCTCTGAGATGTATGTGGTCAGTAAAAAGCTTAAAATGTTAAAGACTAAATTGAAACAGCTGAACAAAGAATATTTTAGTGACTTGTCGGGTAGAGTCCAGAGCCAAAGAATTATTCTTGAAAATCTTCAACGTCAATTGGATAGCCATCCTCATGATAGGTTGATCGTTGATCAGGAGCGAGAAGCTTATCGGTCTTTTGTTGAGCTTAGTGTTGCTGAGGAGAGTCGCAGATCCAATGGCTTAACCTGGGTGACCAGAACTCTAAATTTTTTTTCAAATCCATCAATTCCAAGTATAATAGATCTCGTATTTCGATTGTCATTAGAGAGGATGGTACCCTTTGTTATGATAGGGCCAGTATTTCTGAGCATATTGTTGAGTACTACCAGGGCCTCTTAGGTATTGAGTCTACTCAGGTGAGGGTTGATGAAAGCGAGTTGAGAGGTGTTATTAAGAACAAGCTATCTTTGCATAGTGCTGCTAGTATGGACATTGAGGTCACTAATGATGAGATCAAGCAGGCTATGTGGTCGCTCCATTCTAATAAAGCTCCTGGCCCTGATGGGTTCTCAGCGGTCTTCTTTAAAGATGCTTGAGAGGTTGTGGGGGAAGATGTTAGCAAGGTCATTCAGTGTTTTTTTTGCGTCGGGACATATGCTTAGAGAAGCTAACACGACTCTTATTGCCTTGATTTTTAAGGTCCCTAACCCTTCCTATGTGATGGAATATAGGCCTATCTCGTGTTGCAATACCATTTACAAGTGCATATCTAAGATTATTGCCAACAGCATTAAAGATCATTTGCATGAGGTTATCTCCCCATCCCAATCGGCCTTTGTCAATGATAGGCGTATTGCGGATAACATCTTCTTGTCCCAAGAACTCTTACGTGACTACCATAAGCAAAATAGGGGTCCAAGGTGTGCCCTTAAGGTTGATATCATGAAGGCCTATGACAATGTTAGCTGGGACTTTATGCTAACTACCTTAAGATGTATGGGTTTACCTGATAGGATGATCAATTGGATTAGGGAGTGTGTGACCACCCCTAGCTACTCTGTTAGCATTAATGGGGAGTTGAATGGTTTTTTCCGTGGCAAGAAGGGCCTTAGGCAAGGTGATCCCCTCTCTTGTCTAGTTTGTTTACTAGATACACTGAGGAGATGCCCTTCCATTGTCATTGGAGGTGTGGCAAGGATAAAATTGTACACCTTTGTTTTGCTGATGACCTGGTGGTCTTCCCCCGGGCTAATATTCAGTTGGTTGGTGTTGTTAGGAAAGTCCTAGATTCTTTTAAGAGTATGTCTGGTTTGGCCCCTAGTCTGCCTAAAAGTGACATCTATTTCTCTGGGGTTACTGATAGTTTAAAGCGTGACATTCTGGACATTATCAAGTTTAGAGAGGGTTCTCTTCCGGTGCGCGATCTTGGGGTTCCTTTGATTACCACTAAGCTCTCCTATAAAGAGCGTTGCCCCCTCATTGACAAGATTGTTAAGCGTATTCAAGTTTGAACTAGTAAGTACCTCTCTTATGTGGGCAGGTTACAACTTATTGGCTCTATCATTTTCTCCATGCAAGTGTACTTGGCCTCTTTGTTTATCCTCCCTAAGAAAGTCCTCTAGGAAGTTGAGAGTTTAATGCAGGCTTTCTTGTGGAGTGGTCCTGAAATGAAGTCTTATGGTGCCAAGGTTGCCTGGGAAGAGGTTTGTGTCCCTAAGAGGGAAGGTGGTCTGGGCATTAAATCCCTTATCACTTGGAATAAGGCTGTGGTTAATAAGCATATTTGGTTCCTTCTCACAGGGGGCACCATCTCCCTGTGGTGCATGTGGATTAAATCTAATATCCTTAGTAGTGAATCCTTCTGGTTGGCAAAAATTCCCCAGTTGGCCTCTTGGTGTTGGTGTAAGTTACTTCAACTTCGCCCTCTTATCCAGGGCTTTGTGTGGTATGAGATCGGGAATGGGGAAGACACTTTCTTGTGGTTGGACCCCTGGCACCCGTGGGGGTCCATTGTTGAAGAGAGGGGCCCTAGGATTATTTATGACTCAGGTTTAGACCGTTTGGCTAGGGTGCAATCCATTGTTGATCGGAGAGTTTGGAAATGGCCCTCTGTTATCTCCATGGATCTGATTGAGATGGCCCGTGAGGTTGAGTTCGCCCCTGATGCGGCTAAGAAGGACAACATTCGTTGACTTCTTTCCGGTGGTAAATTTACCATTGGGGCTTTGTGGGAGGAGATCCGTGTTCATAAGCCTAAGCCTGTCTGGTGCAATCTGGTTTGGTTTAAACATCATATCCTTGGGGTTAGTTTTATCCTTTGGCTTGCGGTTAGGGGTCGCCTTAATACTGGTGATAGGCTTAGAATGTTCGATTTGAACTACGATTTTTAGTGCATCCTTTGTTCAGGTAGTCTGCAATCCCATGATCGCCGTACATTCCCACAACCCACTAAAACTAGGAGCAGAAGCCCCACAACTGAAAGGAAACAAAACAACAGCACCTAAGACCCCACAAGAGCGAAGCTAAGAGCCATTTACCATCCTGCGGGGCCAAACAATCTTTTTTTCTTTTTCTTACCACTGGGCAGCTTATGCCCGGCCTTTTGTTCGGAGGTTAAGGGAGGAGCCTCAACCACACCATCAAACGGAGTCCATAAATCCTTGGCCTCGCTATCCCCCTCATCTAGATGCTCTCGGCCAGAAATAGGATCAACCGGTGTACCACCCGCCTCATCCTCCCTATCTCCCATGTCTGCTGGCGGAGGAAGATCCATAGTAATCGCAACATCTTTAGTCTCTTCAACCACATCTAAATTATTCACCTTCATTGGAACCTCTACAGTTCCCATAACTTCCTAATCGCCCCGGTTCTTGGGAGGAAAAGGCTCACTTACCTTCTCGGTGCGCAGCGCAGCTCCACTTGAGAATGAAGATGAAGGGCTACCGGTCCCTCTACCCAGTTGAGTCCATTCATTTTGGTGCTCCACAGGATTGTTCTTGCATATACTAGTATCATGACTGAATGCTATACAGTGAGAGAAAATCGAGGGTAACCCTTGGTACTCAACACTAACTGCCACAGTATCCCCTTTGCATTTAACCAAAACTAAATGAGGCAAACGTTTAGCTGCATCAACTTCAACACAAACCCGAGCATACGAGATTCGTTGATTTGTGGCTGTGGCCCTATCTAAGAAGAGAGGAATACCCACTGCACTTGCTATTCTACTCAAGCATGGAGAGTTCCAGAATTCAAGAGGTAATTCATGAAATTTTAACCAAATGGGGATTTTAGAGATAGCCTCTTTAGACAGTTTAAGTTGCTTTTTCCATCTTCGCAAAATTAATAGTTTACCCGAGAAATGCCATGGCTCCTTATCTAGGATGCGCTCCATAGCATTTATGCTTCAAAACATAAAAAAGTAGAACCCCTTATATGTACCATAAACATCCAACAAACCCTATTGGCCCGACAAGGTCCTTGCCATAGCACGAACCAAACCAAAGGTGAGATCAACATCTAAGAAATAGCCCATAAGGCAAGATTCCCACGACTTGTCATCGACCAAATCGCCTTCAATTTCAATTACATCCGGGTTGTTAGGGTCCTTAGTTCTCACATATTCAAGATTAGAACTAGCCAGTCTCTTATTCATAAGCAAGGAGGCCCAGGTTTTTGGTTTAGACATATTATCAAGCACCTCTTGTGCACCTGGCAGGCTACGCTTGTTGGCAGTTTGAGCCGAGAACTTCGGCCCCTCCCTCTCCAGCTTTGTAGGGAGCATGGGGTGAACCTATGGACAAGCACCACGAGGGCCAACAGCACTGCTACCCACTGCTCTATTCCCTCCGGTTGCTCGAAATGGGAGCTGCCCACCCCCTTTCCTCGCATGGAACGAAGAGGCAGAGGACCTCTCTCCGTTCGATCATCTCGGTAATGTACAGGCCCAACCGCATTTTTAGCAGTGAACTCCAGATCCCCTACTGCCTTTACTTGGGAAGACTTCATCCTCTCCATCTTCTCAGCAAAGAACTCCATACATTTAGTCGCCATATCACGGTCGTATTTGGCCGCATTCAGCTTGAGCATTTGGGTGGCCAAGTCATTTTCTACATCAACTTCATTATCCAACAGAGGAGTACACAACGAATCTGTGCTTACTCCCAGATCGGCGCGTCCCAAAATCGGGATACCTCCTTTAAGTCGTTCCATCCTGGAGTAAACAGAATCCACAACCTCTGCACTAATAGGGCACACCTTAGCTTTAATTTGAACACTTTCATCTTCAATCATAGTGGAGATCATTAATCGACCATCCACTCCCGTAGCGTCACAAGGGAAAGGGGAAACCCTAGGTAGCTCGGTGCTAACAGAGACGGGAGCATCCAACCCATGTTTTCGTATGCGGGAAGACCCCCCTAAACTTTGATCAAGCATTGCACCTAATTGTTGTACTTTCGCACTAATGGTTGCATAACTTTCCTCTAGAAACGGCTGGAGACCTAATCTAACAAATTATTCTTCCTTCTCAATCAATTCGTCGACACTGGATAGAACAGTTTGAAACCGTCTAACAGTTGGTGACCGTTCATCACCGGAGCTATCATCATCGCCTTTCATTCCAATTTCTGAACCATCAGTACCAGAAAGAACACCGAACCAATTTGAAGTTTCCATTTCACCTGATTCTAGCGTGAAATGAAACCCCCATATCACACCGTAATTCGCACCAAATTTCTCACATAGCTATAGTACCCCCTTGTTGGCTTTTAGTCCTTGATTTTTGAGCCCTAGCTATGAGGGGTGTTCATAGCTTCTCTTTTCTTGTTTCCATTGCTTTCTTCTATAGATTGGTCCTATGCTTTATGTTTAGATTAGGTTGGTTTATTTCTTATGTTGGTTGCCTCTGTGGGGTTGTCTCTGTTTTTCCCTTCTCCTTTCAACTGGGTAGTTTTGACTTCCTTTGGTTTATTGCATATTTCATGGATCCTTGTTTTTAGCCTTCCCCTTACGGCTATGTAAGGGACTGTGTGTGTGTGGGAGCGTGTGCTGTGGGGTTTTTGTTTGGTTCTTGCTTCACAGGTTTAGTTTTTGGGGTGGGCCTGGTGATATCCAGGCTCGGTTCTGATGTATGGTGCCTTCTTTAGCTCTTTTGTTAGATCTTTCAATGTTTTTTGTTGGGGAATTGATGCGGCTGTTGAGGAGCTTAGTTTTTGTTTGGCTTTGTTTCCTTGGCTGTGGCTGCTCAGGTTCGGTTTCTGTAGGTTCTTTTTTGTCATGTTAGATCAAGCAGGGTCGGCTTTTGCTTGGGTTTTTAGTTTGTTTCATGCTTTATTGTCTGTTGTCGCTTCCCCGCCCATCTTGTTAAGTTATGGCCTGGGCATCGTGCATTGTCTTTGTTTCATTTTGGTTATGGCTGAGCCTAAAGTCGATTTTTTGGTGTTGCTTTGGCTTTTGGTTTTGGCTTTCTTGTGGTTTGGCTTTGTAAGGCCTAGGGTTGTGCTCCTTGTAATCTTGTGTTTTTTTTCTTTTTTGTCACAATTAATTATCCAAAAAAATAAAATAAAAGCACTTACTCGCTTCCTAAGAACACTCTCAGCTGCTTGAAGTTTTTTAAGTTGTTCTGCCAAGGAATAACTGAGTTTGTTCATAATATAATTATGGCAGAACTGCTTAAAGCTGTGAAGCAGCAACTGGAGCTCTACTTATCCGTCAAGCTACTAACAACACAACATAATACGGGCAACTGACTAAGATCACCCCCACTCACATGGGTATAACACTCCAAATAATCAATACTCATCTCACGAGCTTACACCCACCATAGTTACTAACCACCGGGTCACACTTCCACAACCTACACTACCATCCAAACCACAACTCATCCTAGCTCCACAGGAATAACTTCCACAAAAAAAGGATCACAAACACCCAACTAGGTCAAACTCGGCCTAATCTCCTAATGCCAAGCTACACACTACCCAACACCTAGTCTCATCACATTAACACATATCCACATATCGATAGAAAACCTTAAAGCAACCTGACAATCCAAGCAACTAATTTAGATTTCTCATAGAACGAACGTCGGCCAAACGCTTTTATATTTCGAACCCCAAATTAGTTGATCGGACGCCATACGGCATGCCACATTACCCCAAGACTTAACCCTCTATGCTCATATAAATACATAGCATGCGCAAGACAATTCAATCGCAAACCCATGCAACCACACAATTCATGCCGTGTAGTGGTGCCTAATCTCATCAAACAAGTCACATAGTAAGGGTCATCGTTACTTCCCATGACTCCTTAGTATTTGAACCTAGAGCTCTGATACCATTTTTAATGCCCCGAACCCTGGGGACCAGTGAACCAACCCCAAACTATTCCTCCTAAGGATCATCATCTACGACTTTCATTCACCATAGAATTTGAGTCCTGATTATATAAAAATTTTCTTTAAACAACAATGTTCTCTCACATATTAAATTTACAAGAACGGTTTAAAATCTCAAAAGTTCATTTACAATCATAATATCTTTAATTATAATCCTCCATTTCGGTTTGTATACAATCATAATGCAAAAAAATATAAACAAACACAAAATCTTCCTTCTAGTCTTTCCCAAAACATCCCTTGCCGTGGTATCGTCCCTAGTCTTCAGAACCTGAAATGGTTTGGTAAATTTGCGTGAGCTGAAGCTCGTAGGATATAGATTAACTCATAAGTGATGCATGATTTGTGAGGTGTGATGGGCGCAACTGAAGAAAAATGCAAAATTTCACAAATGTATTATTCTTTCACACGCACGCACCCACGCACACCGATTTGTTCCCATTTACCCTTTCATATTATCCATATCGTCATTCAATTATCTAATTTTTCACAAAAATCATGTCACATTTTCATTACCCGATTTATCACAAAATCGTATCACAATTAATGAATCGATATCGGGTGCAGCTTCTAGAAATTCCTCCCTATTAATTAATTAACAATAGGCTATGCGAAGCCATTGGGTAATAGATAGCTTTATAACTCACCACGATACAACACCACATTTTGGGGGCTAACCCGTGGGCATGTGGTCCCCATCTTGCGCAAGTTTATGGCCTTTCACCGCAGACCTGCCAGACCAACTTAATTCACATCAATCCATACGGTTCATTATTTGTTCATTTTTCACAAAAAAAATTTAGGAGTCCAACCCACACTGATTCCTCTCCCAATCATTTTTACACATTATCATTTCAACTCCAATTTTAACTTTCCCATTTCATTATCAAGTCTCATTCGATTTTAGTATTCAATCTCTCTTTTCAAATAAAATGCATCATAAGTTCCAAGACAACCTTCATGAATCATATTTCTTTCATTAATCTCATAATGCACCAATTAACACAAAATTAAATTTCTTTGAAATCATGAAGCGTGAAGAAAATATAATGCACCCATCATATGCGTATATATATATATATACAAGTTAAAATCCATATTTTCTTTCTAAAGCTCAAAATCTTAATGTTAACCATGTCACGACATAGGCCACAATTATCCATATCCATAGTTGTTCTTAAAACCTTAGTTACATGTCGAAAACTCATATTTATCGCAAATAAAACCATACGATACGATACTTACATCCCAACCTAGGTGTAGCAAAGTGGGTATATTCATAGCCCAAGGGATAGGAAATTTAATGAAAAGGTTCAACATTGATGAAAACATACTTTTTCAAAGCATTTGACCAAAATCAGGTGAAAATGGTTAAATTTTTTTGGCATACACTCACTATTTTAATCGTAACTTTCTCTATAAAAAGTATTTTCTTGTGAGAGTAGTCTTGTTGGAAAGAGGACTTTTGGGGCTTCGATTTGAGTATGAAAATAACCCCATTAGAAGTTTGGATGAGGGAGATATGATCAAAACAAGTTGGCCCTGCGCAGCCAATCCGCTAGAGAGGACGTCAAGTGCTCGAGCACCCAACTCTCTGCCAGTTGAGCGCTCAAGAGAACAGGGCTCCGCTCGAGCGCGCAGGCACCCGAGAAAAACCCAAATTTCCCCCGGTTTTCATTTTTTAACTTCAATACCCTTAAACCTTCATCAAACATGTCTCAAATCTCAATTTTCATCGAAAAAGCATTTGATTCAAGTTTCATAAACCCTTTTTATGCAATAGTTTCTCAAAATCATGGTTTATCTTTTCTCAAAACTCAAATCTTTATGAGAATCCAACTCAATTCACACATTATTCTATAAACCCTTCAAATTATGCATGAAATCTACTATATTTTACTCAAATAACAAATTATCAACACAAATCGGCACAAACATATGAGAGAATCTAGATCCTACCTTGGATTTGCTCAAAAGCTTGAATTTCTTCCAATTTCTCCCTCCTAGAGTTTTGGTTGTGGATGTTCTTGCTTCGTTCATGCTTTATCTTCCACCTCCTCACTTCAAAGCTTTGTTTCTACCCTTGCTTGCTCCCAATCTAGCTTCAATCTTCCATTTTGAAAGGTAGGAGGTTAGGGTTTCATGTAGAGATGGGTCTCTCTCTCTCTAGAAATGGAGAAGAGAAGAGGAAGAGGAGAGGAAGAGAAGAGAAATGAAAGAGGAGTGTCTCACGTGGGTTGGAGGGGTATATATATATATATATATATATATATATATATATATGTATGCACTCCCAACCTTTCTCCAATGTTCTTGAATTGCATAAGCAATTTCTCGATAGTCCGCTCGAGCGGACCTCCACCGCTCGAGCGGTGACCCCTGAACTGAATTCTGTGAAAATTTACTAAAATTTCCACTCAATCCTCCAACTTTGCTCATATTTAAATATTTCAAATTATTCATTAGCATAGCCATATCAACATCATTCGTTACCTTGTATCTCAATTTTTTGGGGGTAATTGTATCTCAATTTCACTTTCACATGTTATTAATTCAACCATTAATGAGCAAAATTTTATAACACCCACGCCCAAATTTAATTTCGTCTTTTCTCTTATATGAAATATGAAGGAATTAAATAAATAGGTATCATGTCCTTACAATTCACATGTAAATTTAGTTAAAATCGTTGATCCATGCACATTGTATTTAGCTCAAGTATGTTGAGGTGATTTTAGATTAATTAATGCACATTTTGTCTTACATGCTCATGTCCATGCATGAATTCCCATGTTAGTTGAGAAATTATAACTTTAGCATATTGTATTATGCCACATTATTATTGGGATGGGTTTTACGGGGTTCACTTAAAGATTTAAGAAATAGATGAAATTGAACTTTGGGGTGGTACAATGACATTTCAAAAAATTGGGGCTTTATGCCTTGGCTATTTTTTAATAAATTTTGCCCTTAGTGCTAAATGCACGTTGTTATGAACTATATTATTGATGAAGGCGGTTCAGATGGCGTAATAATATGAATTAGATTTTGCGATCCCGCGTATGACCTTGACCTGAGAGTCAAGGGCCTGAAGTGCTGACTTGTCCACACCCTTGCCGTCAGTGATAACCCGGTTGGACACTTAGTCCGCTACGTAGTCATGCCACGGCTTAAGGAACGCTCTTTGTCAGTCAGTAGACTTGGTTAGTGTGGTAGGGATGGTTTCCCCGGGGCTGAGAGAACCTAAAACAACTTATGTTCTTATTGGAATAGAAAGTTTAAATTGGTTTCATCATTCTCATCATTGTTCAATGTCATACTTATTCTTTTTATGTGTTAAACTGTATTTGGAGAAATTTTTGTATAATTATGTTGTTCCTTCGGAGTTTTAGCTCACGGCATTCTATGCTAGGTTTCGAGGATGCAGAAGTTCTTGCCAACAACCCTGTGCCAGAGGAGGTGGAACCGTGGCTCCCGTGAGCCAGAATTCTACCAATCTGCTGCACTTAACTTTTGAGCTTATCGGACTTAGTGTTATTTCCTTTAATATTTTCTATTAAGTACACTTTAATTTTTTTGGGTATCTAACCTTAAATTTGTGATATTCGTACTTTTTTTCTTGATGGGTATTAATCGCTTATTACTATTCCGCATCAATGTTAGCTATTTGTAGCTCTAGATGTTCCCGAGTTTTGGAGAGTCACAGTTTGGTATTAGAGCTTCGGTTCAATCCTTACCCACATGACTGTTGACCTAGGCTTAGACCTTGAGACTTGAACTTTTAGACCCCTTCCTATTGTCGTGCTGTAGACATAAAACTTTGAACTAATAGTTTGCTAAAAACTAACACCGTTCTCTTGTTTCATTGTAGGATGGCATCATCATCTTTTTCCAGTAGGTCTGCCCCACCATCGTCTTCATCGTCGTCAGATTCACATGTCAGCTTCGACTCCTGGGGACCCTTCCATTTCCAAGAAAATTGCATTGTTCCCACCCAACCTACCCGAATAAAGGGCAACATTCGATGGAGGGCAGAGCGCGACGTTGTCCGACACATTCGAAAGGTGAGTGAGAAGTACCCACGGATGACCAATCGCGAGTACAAGGCAATGTTGAAGAGGAGAGCCGACAACACCCTACGGAAGGCTAAACGCACCCATCAGATGGTCCACCGCGAGCGTACCTTAGCGACTTTCAGCTTTGGCGACCAATCCTGCAATCTACGACCCTATTAACCTCCGCCCGCAACCATTGAACGAGGAGGTTGGCTCTTCCAGCTCAGCAGTGCATCCACCACCCCAGCCTCGCAGTCCCATTAGATACACCCGAGTGCAGCCACCACCAATTTCACCACCTGCCTCACCAGACTACTCCCCAGCCTCACCCGAGGGCTCCCTTGACACCACAGGCCGTTTCTCTCCCGCCTACACCCCTTGATCCCCCACCTACTCCTGAGAGTACTCTCTTCTCTCCCCTCGATAGGCCCCGACACCTCCAGCTCCTCCAGCCAGTGCCGATGACAACACATCAGACGAGGAGGACCCTAGCGAGGATACTCACTAGGCATTTCTTCAGGTTTGGGGTAGACGCTAGGGATAGGGCATTTGGGTTGTTTTTGCTGTATTTTGATCTTGATGATGTAATTGTACTTTTTCCTAAATAATTTATGTTCTTCTATGTCCCTGCTTATTTGTATGACTTTATGTACTATTTCTTCTTCTTATGAATGAATAGTGCTACTATGTTCTGTTTCTGTCATATCTCATATATTCTTATTTTATACATGTTAGTTCTGTCATTTTTCTATAAAGTTCAAGACATCAAAGTAATAGCAACACTAATAATAAAACCATATAAAGCTCAATTATAATAAAAAAAAGTTAAATGATGAAACTAACCCTTGGTTTCTTTTAATTAAGATGAGCCGAGGCAGAGGACGCCCACGTTTAAAGCATGTGCCCGAACTCGAGCTACCTAGGCAGGGCATAAACGACGACGTCCGTGACATTCTCCACAAACTCGTAGACAACTTATGCCAGCCAGCACCTGCATAGGACCCTGCACCTCTACCGCCTCCCCCAGCTGTTCCCGAATGTGTAGCCATGTTCTCAAAATTCTGTAGACTCTGGCCACTGACTTTTACCGGGGGAGCTAACCCTCAGGGGGCAGGAGGATGGCTCCAACATATCAGAAAGGTGTTAGATACCGTGGATGTACGCAAAGAGATTGACCGAGTGGCCCTAGTTACGTATCAACTTGAGGGAGAAGAAGATCACTGGTGGAACTCCATCAAAAACGTTAGGGAAGTCAACACCATGGCACAGTTCGCAGAGCATTTTCTCTAGAAGTACTTCCTAGACGTCTTGAAGAAAGATATGATTCAATAATTTTTGGACTTGAAATAGAGCAAGATGACCATCGCTGAATATGCCACAAGATTTGAGGAACTAGGACGTTATGCCACCGCCATCACTCCCACCGAACTATCCTGAGCTTGACGCTTTGAGTGGGGTTTGGAACCCGCCATCCGATGACGTCTGATCGCCATGCGCCTACCCACATATGCAGAGGTTGTGGATACCGCTCTACTTTTAGAGAGTGAGCTTTTCGACTCCCAAAAAATCTTTTAGGATCGTGCAGAAACCTCACGAAGTGGACCAGTGCATCAACTGCCCAACCTTAGTCGCCTAAATGCGGGACCTTATCAGAGAAACTAGCCGACCAGTAGAGGTAACGGGCAACGACACGGAGGAGTTTATGTTTGTTTTGGATGTGAACAAGCAGGACACAAGAAGTCAGAGTGCCCTTAGGAACAGAGGAGAAATAACCAAGGATTCTGACAGAATCGAGTTTAGGAGCAACCACGACAACAATACCCGCAACATTCTCAACAACAGTATCGACAGCAACCGTAGAAACAATAGAAAGGAGGGTAGCACTTGCCCAATGAGCTGCCCCAACAGGTAGGGCACCGGCAGCCCTAGAGAGGGAGGCCGGCAGGAGTTATCAATCATGGTCCCCGAGGACCTCAACAACAACAGTAGTATGGAAGAAATGGGAATCGCAACAACAACAGAGGACGAGTCTTCGCGATTTGGGGACAAGAAGAGGAGGAAGACTATCAAGTAATCTAAGGTATGTTTGCACTCTTCAACACCTTGGTAAAGGTTTTATTCGATTTCGGCGCATCACATTCGTTCATATCTACTGCATGCACGAGATCCCTACATCTAAAATCAGAACCTTTGTCTCAAGCTCTACGTGTGGCAGTGCCAGTAGGAAGTCAAGTGAGGGTAGATCACATCTGTAGTTCGTGCACACTACGCATAGCCGGCAACAACTTGTCTTGTGACCTACAGGTTATAGACTTAGTCGATTACGATGTCATCTTAGGCATGGACTGGTTATCTTTCCAAGGGACCTTAATTGACTGCTCCCAAAAGAGGATTGAGGCTTACACTGAAGATGGAACCCCAACACGGATTCAGGGTGAACGACGAGATCCCCAGCTGATGACCACATGCCAAACCCAACACCCAGATATCCCTTGCATAATATCTTGCTTGCTAGCTAGCACCAACCTTCAGCCTGAGGTAGAGCTACCACGAGTAGTCTGGGAGTACAAGGATGTCTTCCCCGAAGAACTCCTAGGTTTGCCACCACAATGAGAGATCGATTTCTCTATTGAGGTTCACCCCGGAACTGCCCCCATCTTTATCCCCCCACATCGCATGGCACCCGTGGAACTCAGAGAACTGAAAGAACAGTTAGGGGAGTTACTTTTCAAGAGATTCATTCGCCTTAGCACCTCACCCTGGGGGCACCCGCGCTCTTTGCTAAGAAGAAAGACGGAACCCTCCGATTGTGCATCGATTACAGACAGTTAAATTAAGTAACAATTAAGAACCGATATCCTTTGCCACGTATCGACGACCTTTTTGACCAGCTCAGAGGCTCGACACACTTCTCGAAGATCGACCTCAAATTTGAATACCATTAGTTGCAAGTAAAGGAAGAAGATATGGCCACTACGAGTTCGTAGTTATGCCTTTTGGCCTCATGAATGCCCTTGGAGTGTTCATGAGCCTAATGAACCGACTCTTCCAGCCGTACCTCAAACAATTTGTGGTGGTGTTCATTGACGATATCTTGGTTTATTCCCGATTGGAAGAAGAGCACGAACAACATTTGAGAACGACCCTACAGACTTTAAGGGAAGAACAGCTCTACGCGAAGGCCAGCAAATGTGAGTTTTGGTTGAATCAAGTAATGTTTTTGGGACACGTCGTATCTAAAAAAGGGATATCAGTAGATCCAACCAAGGTTGAAGCATTTATGGAATGGAGATAGCCGAGAAATGTAATCGAGATCCGTAGTTTCCTTGGCCTCGCTGGTTACTATCGATGATTTATCCAAGACTTTTCAAAGTTGGAAAAGCCCATATCCCAATTAACTCAGAAAGGAGTGAAGTTCAAATGGGATGAGAAGTGCGAATCATCTTTTATGAAGCTTAAGAAGAGGATGACGAGTTCCCCCATCTTGGTCGTACCAGAGTGCGACATCGGATACACCGTTTATTGTGACGCATCGAAGGAAGGTTTGGGATGTGTATTGATGCAGAATGGCAGAGTTGTAGCATACGGATCGAGATAACTGAAACCGCATGAGCAGAACTACCCTACTCACGATCTGGAATTGGTAGTCGTCATTTTTGCACTGAAGTCTTGGAGGCATTATTTGTAAGGGGAGAAGTTTGAACTGTTCATAAACCACAAGAGCTTGAAGTACCTATTCTCTCCGAAGGATCTAAACATGAGGCGACGCCGTTGGGTCGAGTACCTTGAGGATTATGACTTCAACTTAGCTTACCACCCTAGGAAGGCCAACGTAATAGCTGACGCGTTGAGTAGAAAGATGAGACCCCAGTTGGCCTGTATCGCCGCCCAGGAGTGGAAGATGATGGAAACACTTGGAAAATTTTTCTTCCAACCGACCGAACCGAAGGAGGAATCTTGTTTTGTGTTCACTGTGGCGATATCCAGCCTACGTCAGCAAGTTCTTGATGCACAGGAACACAACCAAGAAGCCGAGTATGTCCGGCAGCACCTTCCCGAATGAGGTGACAGTGAAGATCAATGGTGACGTGGTGACAGTCCGGGTGGAGTATCAGTGGCTCCCTCCCAAATGCACAGCTTGTAAAGTGTTTGGACATGTATGTAATCCTAAACATTCTCCATCCTCTACCAATTCAATTGAATCTGTGCTTACTAAGGGGGAGAACCCTCCTTGTAATTTATTTAAAATTGCATAATGTTAGTATTCTTACTTCAAGTGATGAATATTCCAAGGGTGTAGGGGTTTCGACTGACGGTACTGATGGTGCGCTCCCAAATCGGATTAGAGCTGTACCGAATGTGATTTCTCCTGAGATGATAGTTATAGCCAATAGTTCAGCTCAGCTTGTTCAGACAGAGGAGCCCCCAAGCTACTTTGCCCTGAACTCCACTTTTGGCCAATGTGAGCCGACGACATTAAATACTGTTTTCCAGGAAGTGAGTACGGAACCTCTGTCTGCTATTCCGAGTCTCGCAGAGGTAGCTGCATTGAGTAAGATAAGTACAGCTCAGGACATTTTCGTAAAGTTTGCGGAGTACGAAATTGCCCTCTCGGAGTTGGGAGCCAGTCCTCTTCGTGAGGATGTTGTCCAATCCCTCAAAGCTAAGCTTGAGATGCTGAAGGAGTCAAATACGAAAGCCCTTGCTCAAGTCATCGAACTGAATCAGGTACCATCTCGTGCTACTTCTTCTCTGAGTGTTGCAGATGATGTTACGGTTAAAATTAAGGATTCAAGTTTTAGCTCTTTTAGAGGCAAGGGGTGGGCCAACCCCATTTAGGTGTGGTACTCATTTCGGCCATGGGGTAGCCAGGTCGTGGACTCTACGCAGTCCTCAAGGGAGCTAAAAGGGGCGATTGGGGAAGATGATAGGGGTGTGCAGCCAAGGTGTTTGTTAGTATGCCCCAACCAAAATCTCGGGCTTATTTACTGATGAATCGCAATTCCTCTTGTAACAACCTGAATTTTGTGAAATCTAAGGATCCTTTTAACCCGGATATTGTTGAAATTGAAGGGGATTTGGTTGATGACCAATCATGGGTAGCTTATCTTGTGGTATATTTCCTGGATGTAGACTTCGCTTTTGAACTGGTGCGGGCCACGGCTAGAACTTTGTGGGGTCAAGAGGGGCTGACGGAAGTGTATGGAACTGATAAGGAGTTCTATATCTTCAAATTCTCTAGTGTTGCAGCAATGGAGATGGTTCTGGAGAAGGGTCCTTGGCACTTCTCAGGTCGACTTTTAATTTTGAGAAGGTGGAAAAAATGGCTAAAACTCTCTAAAGAGGTAATTTCTAAAATCCCTATTTAGGTTAAATTCCATGAATTACCTCTTGAATTTTGGAACTCACAATGCTTGAGTCGGATTGCTAGCACTTGAGGTATTCCATTGTACCTTAACAAGGCCACTAACACAATGCAACGTATTTCATATGCGAGGGTGTGCATCAAGCTAGATGCGGCTAAGTCTTTGCCTCACTCGGTGCTGGTTAAATGTGACGGGGATATCGTGGAAGTTCGAGTCAAATACTAAGGTCTCCCGTCCCTTTGCTCTCATTGTAAAGCATTTGGCCGTGATCTTAGTACTTGTAAGGCTAATCCAGTGGAACGACAGTCAGAGTGGACTCGTGTTGGTAGGGGGAAGATAGCTGAGGGTGCGGTTGAGCCTACCGTTAATAGGCATAGTCCATCTATTCCTATAGGTAAGGAAAAGGTTTTCCAAGCACTAGCTGACTCTGAGGCAGGTGGGTGTCCTATAGCTCCTTCTACTGTTTCCACGGTAGACAGAGAGCAGGTGAGTCTTGAAGTAGATGCGGCTGTCTCTAGTAAGGGTGCCGACCCGGTTGATGTGCAAGATGTTGGTGATTGTTTGAAGGATGCAAATATTGTCCCCCATGATAATCTTGTTATTGGGAATTCTAGCCCCCCGATCCCAATGAAGAAAGTTAGAACTGAGCAAATTTTGGTCCCGTCGGTTGTTTCCCCCTAGTGTGCAGCATATAGTTGTGGCTGAGGGGCCTCGAGAAGCTGCACCTATTGCTGCACCTACGATTTTGTGGACCCCGATTGACGGGGAGTATGAAGCCCCTCCCTCCCCTCCCAGACAGAAGGCATGGAGTAAGCAAGCTAAACAGTCCAGTGGTAAAAAAAAAAGAAAAAATCGTCCCATGGTTATTTAAGTTGGTAGTTCTATCTAGTGGGGCAGGTTAGTAATTGTATGTGGTTGTTGCTTTGTTAGCATTTCTCCCCCGCCTTAGCGGGGGTTATGAGGTTCATATTGTTTTATATCCTTGTTCTGTTTGGTAAGGGATGTATCTACCTGGGGTATGCCCCTTGAAATCATGTATTTTTTCATTTTTATGTTACAATTAATTACCCAAAAAAAACCCTCCGTGTAATTCTCTAGTGGAGCACCAGCGCATATGGATTTAGGTTGGTAAAGTTCGGGAGATTGTTTTGGCGCCTTGTGTATATGGGTTGAGCAAGGCAAGGGAGATTCCTACAACTATGACTGAGGTGCTTGAGGTTGATACTACTATCGGGGAATTATCATCGTCAGCAGATGTGGGTGTGTGGGAGCAAGCGGTACATGAAGTTCTTTCCTCAAATTCCTTCTGAGCACTTTTAGATGTCGTTGATGAAGGTTTCTATGAAAATCCGACCTCTACAGCAAAGCAAAAGTCAGGAATGAAGGATAGTAATAGCAAAAAGAAAAAGAAATGGTCCTCTGGTGGTCCTTTGAACTGGTATTCCTCTCCCCAGTAACTTGGTTATGGATTGGTTGGGTTTTTTAGTCGACTGTACTGGACGTTTTAGTCGACCAAATTGTTTCTGTGTAGTCGGTGGTGTCGGTTTCATCTGGTTTTGTTGCTTCCTATCCATGCAGGTTGTGCATGGATAGTCTCCCCTGCTGCCAAGCTTATGTGGGTCATCATATTAATATTATTTTTGTGTTATTTTGGTTAGTGTTGTAACCACCTGGGGTATACCCCTTGGAATCATGTACACTTTTTTTTCTTTTATGTTAGATTTAATTACTAAAAAAAATTGAGTCAAAACCAGGATGGACAGTGGATAAGCATGGATACCTGACGTTTTAGGGTCGACTCTTTGTTCCCAACAACGAAGTACGAGAGAACATCCCAAAGGTGTTTCATCGATCGCCCTTCATAGTGCCCCTCGGAGGAACTAAGATGTAACAGGACCTGAAGAGGTAATATTTGTGGAGCAGTATGAAGAAAGATGTTGCTGACTACGTCGCCCGATGCCTCACGTGTCAGGAAATCAAAGCTGAACATCAGAAGTCAGGAGAAACCCTATAGCCATTGGAGATAGAAGAATGGAAATGAGAGCACATTACGATGGACTTCGTCACTGGGTTGCCAAGATCGCCTCAGGAACACGACGGGATCTGGGTCATTGTGGATCGCCTAACCAAGACCGTGCACTTCTTGCCAGTTGGACCCTCTGACACCATAGAAACCTTAAGCCAAAAGTACATTCGAGAGATAGTTTGCCTGCACGAGATCCCAACTTCCATCGTTCCGATCGAGACCCCTGCTTTACATCATAATTTTGGCACAATTTACAGACAGCTTTGGGAACGGAGCTTTGCTTCATAGCCTTTCACCCTCAGACTGATGGACAATTCGAATACACCTTTCAGACTTTAAAAGACATGCTGAGAGCTTGCGTCATGGACTTTAAGAGAAGTTCGGAGAAGCACATACCGCTTGTTGAGTTCGCTTACAACAACAGCTACCAAGCCAGTATTAGTATGCCACCATACGAAGGGCTCTACGGCCAATCGTGAAGATCATCCTTGTATTGGGCAGTGACTGGAGAAATCAGTTTGCTAGGACCAGACATCATGCTTGAAACCATTGAGAAGATCAAGTTGGTTCAACAGCGTCTTACTACCGCTTAGAGTCGACAAAATAGCTATACCAACCAACGATAGAGACCTCTGGAATTCAACGTAGGAAACCACGTGTTTCTCAAAATCCAGCCGCGACGAGGAGTGAGTCGATTCGAAAAGAAAGGGAAGCTATCACCTAGGTATATAGGCCCGTTCGAGATCCTAGCTAGAGTGGGAGCAATCGCCTACTGCTTAGCCATGCCACATCAGCTTGCTGACGTTCACAATGTATTCCACATCTCGATGCTACGGAAGTACGAACCTAATCTGATCCACAACCTCTCAACTGGGAAGAGCTCCAAATCGACAAAGACACAACTTTCGAAGAAAGACCGATAAAGATCCTTGACCGCTGCGACCAAGTGCTTAGAGGAAAGACTATTCCGCTCATACGCATGTTATGGAGACATCGAGGAATTGAAGAATCAACTTGGGAACGCGAAGACGCCATACGAATCAACTACCCACATTTATTTACAAATGAAGGTACGACACAAAATTTTGGGGACGAAATTTATTTTAAGAGGAGTAGATTGTAAGGACCCACTTTTTAGATATAATAATAGCAACGGTAGTATAACTGTAGTGTAGTCTCTCATATCATCACAATGACTCAATACCAAAAAAAATTAAAAAAATAAATAAATAAATTTTTTAAATAAATTTTTTAATAATAATTACTTATGTGGCCACAACACAAACTCACCCAAACTCCAACACAAATTTTAGTATACACACATATTTAAGAGAATTTCTACAATAAACACAATAAAATAATCAATAAATTTTAATTCTCTACAATACTCAATCCCCATTAAAGTAATCAAAAGTAATATTATAAATATATAGGTATATATATGTAGGAGGATATATATATATATACTTCTATACAACCTAATAAAATAATATCACTTTAAGCCAACTTGTATATTAATATAAGGAGGCTTAATACAGCACAAATAATTAAATAATGATAAATTAATATTAAATCATGAAATTGGGTTTTAAAATCTAAATTCATCAAATTAAATTAAAATTAGTTTAAAATAAATTAAAAATATACATCAAGTTATGAAATTGTACAAAAATCAAAATTTAGCCCAACCACCACAAGAAAATAATGCTATAGTTAAACTAAGATCTAAAAATTAAGTACAACACCTAAAATTATTATATTAATTCAAATCTTTAATATTCATTGTGATGCCCCGTCCTCCGGGCACGTCGGGACATACATAAGTATAAATAAGAGAAATATTCTAACCATTCATTCATATTTAGATATCATAAATATTTTATCATTAAAAGTTTTGAAATATTCAAAATACATAGCGATTACAGTTTTATAAAAGATTTTACAAAAATTACAATAAGCCTGTGGAAATTAAACAAATGAACCAAAAATGGTGAACTTTAGTTTCTTCAATTGTATTGTCGAGGTCGGCTGGTCCCCGTCACTCACCTTGCTCTTGAAATCCTTCTTCTTCTTCAGTTGCGACTTTCTCTAAAGATTCTTTTGCCTCACCTATGGCACAAATGCCATGAGCCAAAACTTAGAAGCAAATTTCTTAAATCGTCTAACAAACTCACAACAAAATATCTTACAATACATAACGTATAATGTCCAGTACAATTTAAGGCCAGAAAGACATACAATTTAACATTTTCAACAAGGTAAGCATTTATGAGAATATTTATACAAGTGCATGACGCAAATTAGTATGACGTAACTAATTTTTGTTTCTAATTCAATTTAAACTTAAGTTATTCTAAGCTCTCCCAAATCGAGGTAAACCATCCTAAACCCCATGATCCCAATCACGCTGACGAAGTCTACCGACCGACAAATAGCGTTTCTTAAGCCGTGGGATGACTATGTAGCGGACTAAGTGTCTAGCGGGGTCATTACTAACGGCAAGGACGTGGACAAGTCAACACTTAGGCTCTTGAACCTCAAGTCAAGGTCAAACGCGGGATCGCAAAATCTAACTCCTATTATTATGCCACCTGAACCGCCTTCACCAAAAATATATATCATAAACAATAAGGTGCATTTAGCACTTAGGGCAAAACCATTTCAAAACAAATCAGGGCATATAGCCAATATCACAATCAGGGATTTAGCCAATATCACAATATTCCAATTCCATCATTCATGGTACCAACCGTAAGGTTTAATTTTTTTCATTCTTTTCTCAAAACAAAATGGTGAACTCCGCGAAACACAACCCAATGGTGACGTGATATGATATATGCAACTGCTATTTACAATTTACATGTATAAATTAATCATGGCGTGGGCTAAAATGACATATGTATGCTTTGCATGGAGTTGTAAACTTATGAGCATGGTGTACAAGTATCTGAAGTACAAGTTATATTTTATGTGGCTTGGATTGAACCTATTGGCATGGTTTCTACTCATCAAATGATCAATTTTATATACCAATCACACACATAATTCATTTAAAACCCATATACTCAAATTCCATATTGTTACACACTACTCATACACTTAGCCAAAATTGGGTAATTGTTCAAGCGCCAATTTTAAAAGTACAATAGTGTCTTGAGGTACTTAAACATGGATTTAATTTTTGATTTTTGAACACTAATTAGATAAAAATAATTTTTACAACTATCATGTTTAGCACTAAGGTTAGATCATAGGGAAAACGGGTCATTTATTTTACTTAAGTGAATACCATTCATCTTTTTATAGAGAAAAACACAGAACTTATCTATCCAAAAAAAACACAGAATTTAGACCTCTATTTGCCACGATTTTGGGGCATCAATTCAAGGGCTATAGGTCTGATGTTTGGGGAGGTTTTATTTTAAGGTGTCCCATACAAGATTCATGTTTTTCTCTAGGGCAAGTTGTTTGAAAAAAATTAGTGATTGTGGCCAATTTATAAAAAGAGTTCAATCGGCCTAAAAATGGTTTGCAGAGAGGGTATTCAACAGATAATACTCAAAATCTTTGGGGTACCATCCGAGGGTATTTTAGGCTGATATTTGGTCAGTATTTATTTTAATATGTTAGCTACATTTTTCATGTTTACCACTTCTGGATTTGGCTACTAAAAACTTATGATTTTGATCTTATAAAAAGGTGTGACAGAGGGCTCTGTCAGCCACTAAATCTCAATAGTGACTTTGGAAAGTATTTTGACCTATCAAGACTTCATATTTTTGGCTCATTTGTGGTGAACAATAAGATAAATGTGTCATCTACAAGTTGTATGTTTTGACCCAAGCTAGCTTCTTACTTTAACTTAGGATTTTTAGGTTTCCAACTCAAAGTGGTCAAGATCTAACACTCTTTAGAAAAAATAACATATCTAGAGTTCTATTCAACGAAATCACTTCAAACTATTTTGTATGAAATGGAACTCAAACATCTAGGTCTGGACACAAAAATCACTTTAAATTTATGTTTTTACAATTAGTTGTCATGTTGTAAATTTGGTGCCAGAATGTTCGCATGTTCAAAAAATCAGATAATTTAGGATTTTGATAGTTTAGCTCATGTTGTGTTCATTTTTTAGGTATTTTCTTTGCATGTATGTCATATAAACATGCCAACCAAAACTTCAAAACATATTTAAGCCACAAAACTCAAAAATATACATATGCAAGCACACGCAAGACTTGATCATACACAAACAGTCCCTAAACTACTCATACGACACATTTTTGAGTTATTCCTTGTTTTTTATTTTTAGGGTTCATTATAGAGATAGATTGAGGACTATCTTATGGGAGAATATCAGAAGGTTTTAGGAGATTTACTTACTTATTTTGATGCTCTAAAGGTTGAGGAAGGGTGGGACTTTGCTTTGTAGCTCACACCTTGAACCTTTCTAGCTTCTCTTTCCTTCTTCCTTCCTTCTTCTCTCCTTCTTCTCTTGAGAACACCTAGAATATTTTTCTAAACTCTCTCTCTCACTATGTTGCACAAAAATGAGGAGGAGAATGAGGGATATAGGGCCTTATTTATAGAGATTTTGGTAATATATTTAGTAATTAAGGTGTAAGTATTTTTCTAATTTTTTAAAACATTGATTGGTTGCATGGGAGGTGGGAATGCTTTTGAGACTTACACAAATTAGATATGGCAGCTAGGGATTTCGTCTAGGGACTATTTGGGACAGAGTAAAAGTTATTTTGCATTAATTTAGAGTTTAAATTGTATTTTGGTACCATTTTATGTAAGAAAATGCAAAAAATGTGGTAGCGCAACTCAGTGGCTTGAGCAGCTCAATGCCCCGCATGCCTCCAAGGTTCGAACCCTGGGGCTCCCATCCCCTCTTTCCCAACTTAACTATTCAAAAAAAATGCATAAAATATTAATTTTATGTATCTTTTGATATCTAAACCTACTAAAACCTATTATATTAATGTGTTTATAATTAATTTAGTCTTTCCATGAATTATCATAATTTTTATAGTAATTAACTAAATAGGTATAGGTTTTTAAGTTAATTTAAGCTAGTTTGACAAAAATTGATTTTTTGACTTATTCATTGTGTAGAAACTTTAAATAATGATTTGATTGCTTTTTTTGACCTATATTATTATAGTATTATGTATATTACTTGTATAAAAAGTCTTGAATCATAATAATGCTTTTTTTGTACAACTTTTTCTCATTTTTGAGCTTAAAAATTGCAAAAACTTATTTTTTTGGCACAAACTCCAATGTGGCCGGCCACTAGGGGAATTTTTGTTATTTTTGATGTTATTTCCTTTCGTTACTTAATTTTATTTAAATATCTAATTTAGGGTATTCATGTGTCAAATTTTAGATTTTTAAAAACTTTTTGCTGTATCAGGAGCAAAATGGTCATTTTATCATAATTATGAGAATTTTTGATTTTTAACTTTATATTTTGTGTTATTTACTTAATTTAGGATGTTATGAGTATTCTTTGAGTACTAGGGTTTTCCCTCTGAGCATTTGATCTTTTTAGGATTTTTGAGTCAAATTAGGGTTTCGGGTTGAATTAGGGTTTTCATCCTTCTAGTGACTTAAGATCTCATCGGCTTACCATTGCCAATACTATGGTTTGGGCTTAATTAAAAGAATTGGGTTTTGTAATTTTATTTGGGCTCTATTTCTCATCTTTTTCACAATCCATGATTTCTTGGGTTAAGTTGTAGGATTGTGATCCTATGATTTTATGTGGTTTTAGGGTTTTAAATTTTTGATATCAACTGTCCTCAAGAGTTAGGTATTTAAACCTTATGTCATAGGGTTTCTTTTTTTTTTTTTTTTTTTTATTACAAGATTGTGTAAAATTACACTTAGGTTTAGTTTGTCCTTTTTGTAATTTCTCTATCTTCTTGGACTATCTTAGAATTTTTATGATTGTTTGTGATTTTTGATTTCTAGATTTAGTAATAGAGAATTCTATATTCTGTAGGGTTTTACTTTGAATCTTAGGATTTTGTTGCCATCTTAACTCAATTTTGGGGTTCTAGTCTTTGTGGGTTTTCGTCGCTAATTCTTGTAATCTGAATCAGGTACATTTATATGTTTTTATTCATGAGTTAGTGCTTGTTGTAAAAAATGGGTGAGGATTACCTTAGAGACTATCGTGCAGATAGAGAGAATTGAAGGACAAGCGTGTAATTTGTTAACACTAAGATTGTTAATGACTTCTAGAGTAATTATTGGAGAATTTTATGTTGTTTTCGTAATAGGTGTGTAGCTTAGCATGGATTTACCAATTATGGGGTGTCTTGGGCTAAAAGTGTAATTATCTAAAAATTCAGGGTTAAAGATGCAATTATTAAAAATTATAAAATATTAAGCCTTTTCGTATATTTTTTTTATTTATTAAGTTGGCACTTAGCTTTCTTATTCCTTGAATTTAGAGCCTTATTAATTGTGAACGTCTTCATATTGGATCATTTTTGAAATTTTGTTATTGTTTTGGACCAAACTGTAATTTTGCTCTCTTATGGAATTCTAGTATTTTTGGTTCGGAGATCCGATTCTAGGCTAAATTCTTTGGGACTTTTAATCTTGATTTAACCTTAACATGAAAATCTAGTTTCGGGTGATTTAACGTTCTTAATGTAGAAGCTTAAAAATTCGGGTCGTTACATTCGTAATTAAAAATATACATTAAGTTAATTTTTGGATATAATTCTTAAATAATGTAGTACATATATATCATTAAATATACAATAAAGCAATATAATATAACAAAATTTAAAAATAGAGCCAAAACCCCACCCCTTGGCCGGCCATTTTTGGCAACCCTAATACTCTACCTCTTTTTCTTATTTGTAGTGTCATACATGCATGGAAAATGTATGAATTGAGCCACCTTAATGTATGAGGCTAGCAGCGCCACTTGCGCTGGACTCCACATCTTAGGTTTATTATTATAATAAACTATCACCCATTAGCTATGAATTATATACTTCATCACAAAATGATTAATTTCTATTTACTGTTATTTATTAAACATTATTTGATAAAAAAAATCTCGAAAGATCGGGTCGTTACAATCTACCCCCCTTCAAAAGAATTTCGTCCTCGAAATTCACAAGAAAAAAAGGTGCGGGTAGGTCACACGCATGGTATCCTCATATTTTCATGTTGATTCTTCAACTCCTCGATGTTGTCATAGAACGCATACTGACAGAATCGCCTTGCCTCGCAGAACGTTCTCTCAACGGTCGAGAATTCTCACTACCCTTTCCTCAAATGTAGCATCCTGGTCCAAACTAATCTCCTTCTAGCTCAAAACATGGGTAGGTTTGGGCTCGTACTTTCGTAGCATTGATACATGAAAAGACATTGTGAACACTTACTAACTGTAGGGTAGGGCAAAACGATAAGCCACGGCTCCAACTTTGTATAGAATCTTGAACGGTTCAATGAAATAGGGAGACAACTTTCCTTTCTTCCCAAACCGAATAATTCCACGGCACGGTTGAATCTTTAGAAAAACATTGATCTCCAACTTCAAACTCTAACAGTTGGTGCCTCCGATCAGCATAACTTTTTTACCGGCTTTATGCTGTGAGAAGCCGTTGACGACTCAGCTTAACCTTCTCTGTCATTTCGTTCACAAGATTGGGTCATAGCAAACTTGTCTCTCTTGCCTTGGTCCAACAGATAGGTGACCAACAAGGTCGCCCGTATAAGGTCTCGTACGGTGTCATACCAATACTAGCCTGATAACTGTTGTTGTACACAAACTCCACCAGCAGTAAGTGCTTCACCCAACTTTTGCGAAAGTCCATAACACAGGCTCTTTTGCGAAAGTCCATAACACAGGCTCTAAGCATATCTTCTAGTGTCTGAATAGCCCTCTCTGACTGTCCTTCTGACTGTGGGTGAAAAGCTATACTAAAATAGAGTTCTGTCCCTAAAGCTGTTTCTAAACCATGCTAGAACTTGGATGTAATGCGCGGATCATGGTTAGATACAATGGAAATAGGTATACCGTGTAGCCTAACGATCTCACGGATATACTTTTCACTCAACACCTCAAGTGTATCTGTTATCTTGATCGGTAGAAAATGCGCTAACTTTGTGAATGGATCGATGATCACCCAAATTCTTGTATGCCCTTGCAGATATCTAGGCAATCTCGATACGAAATCTACTGTTACATGATACCATTTTCATTGAGGTATCTCTATGGTTTGTAGAGTCCTTTTTGGTTTCTGATGCTCTGTCTTAACTTACTGACATGTCAAACAACGGTCACGAAAATTACCACATTCTTCTTCATACCACTCTGCCAAAATTATCGTTTCAAATCTTGGTACATCTTGGTCACGCCTGGGTGTACTGCGAAGATCGACTCGTGAAATTCTTTTAATACTTGATCTCGAAGACCGTCAGCGTTAGGTACAAAGATGTTTCCTTGATATGTTAAGCATCCATCGGCACGATGCTCCCATCCCTGAACTAACTCCTAATTAGAAAGCTGATGTTTGATGAAAGCTACCTCCTGATCAAATCTCTGCGCTTCTAAAACTTGCTGGAAAAGCCTCGGTATTACCACTGTCACAATGAAATAGAAACCTTCACTTCCTCTTGACGGTTGCAAATGATACTCATTGAGAGTCTCCAACGAATTCCACAGATAAGCTAATTCCACTATTGTTTTCCTACTTAAGGCATCAGCCACCACATTCGCCTCACCAGGATGATATGCGATACAGAAATCATAATATGCTAGATACTCCATCCAACGTCGCTGTCTCAAGTTAAGCTCCTTTCGTGTAAACAAATATTTGAGACTCTTATGACCAGTGAAAAGTTTAAATTCTTCTCCGTATAAATACTGCCCCCACATCTTCAATGCACAAACTACTGCTGCCAACTCCGGATCGTGAGTCGGATAATTCTGCTCATGCGGCTTAAGCTGTCGAGACCCATATACTACAACATTACCAGTTTGCATCAAAACACGGTCAAGACCTTCCATAGATGCGTCACAAAACACTATACAACCCACATTTTTGTTGGGTACTATCAGAATGGGTGCATTGGTTAATCTCGTCTCAAACTCTTGAAAAGCTTTTTCACAAACATCGCTCCATTGAAACTTGATCCCTTTATGCGTCAACCTCGTCATCAGTCGGGCTAATTTAGAAAAATCCTGAATAAATCTTCGATAATAGCCTGCCAGGCCCAAAAAACTACAAACTTCAAAAACTGACTTTGGTTGCTTCCAATCCATCACAGCTTCAACCTTTGCTGGGTCCACTGATACTCTTTTTTCGAATATAACATGACCTACGAATTTTACTTCTCGTTGCCACTCACATTTTCTAGCTTGGCCGTAGAACTGTGCATCTTGTAAAACTTGGAGGGTAGTTCTCAGGTGTTGCTTATGATCTTCTTCAGTGCGGGAGTGTACTAAAATGTCATCGATGAATACTACCACGAACTGATATAAGAATAGCTGGAACAACTTGTTCATCAACTTGTTCACCCAAGTACCTCCCCTTGGGTGCATTGCTAAATTCAAATTGCATCACTACAAACTCGCAATGGCCATATCTGGTACATAAATATGTCTTCGGAATATCTTCTTTCTCAACCCTTAGCTGGTGATATCCAAATCGAAGGTTAATTTTTGAAAAGTACGATGCTCCTCGAAGATGATCAAAAAGTTCGTCAATTCTTGGCAACGGATATCTGTTCTTGATCGTCGCTCGATTCAATTGTCGATAATCTATGCACAACTGCAAAGATCCATCCTTCTTCTTCACAAAGAGTGTAAGCGCACCCCAAGGGGAGGTACTTGGGTGAATAAACCCCTTCTCTTCTAACTCTTGCAACTGATCCTTTAATTTTCGTAACTATGTTAGTGCCATTCTGTGCGGAGGGATTAAGATTGGTGCAGTGCTGGGCTGTAGCTTAATTGAGAATTTCACATCCCTCTTTGGGGGTAACCCTGGCAATTCATTAGGAAAAATGTCAGCAAACTCCTCAACAATATGTGGAAGGCCCTTCTTTGGTGAGTCATAACTAATCGTCAGGCTGGCGATATAACTAGTGAATCCATCGATTTTGTTTTCCAGTGTAACGAGTGACTCCTTTCTATCTCCCTGAATCTTATTAAAGGTTCCATCTCTGGCGTATACACAGATTCTTTTATGATAACAATCAGTCATTGCTTGGTGTGTTGACAACCAGTCCATACTAAAGATTATATAAAAACCTCGGAAGTCCATCACTCGTAGATCACAAAGCAGACTAAATTCGGAGATTCTTAATGCACAGGAATGAAAGAATGCGATGCACCGGTATCGAAAAGTACTTTTACCAACGTATTAAAAAGAACAAACATACCTTGAATGACTTGATTGTCAACAGTCTCATCACCTTGAGGAGCAAAGATTCTGCCACCGTGATTACCATTTTTGTTCCCCCCATTCTGAGCTCCCTTCTGATTGCCATTATTGTTCTAGTTAGCCACTAGACCTGGATTTTGAGTCCTTTGTTGCTGTTGATTTTGTGGCTGCTGTTGCGGCAGAAGCCGTTATGCTTGCCAGTTCCCCTGAACCTAATTTTGTGGGCATTTAAACTTTCGATGGCCTTCTTGACCACAAGTGAAGCATCAATAAACTTTAGGTTCATATTGATTCGGTGGTTTGTATGGCTTGGAAGTGACTGCTTGGCCCCGGTTGTTATTACACATAGGGCCTCCCTTTGACGATCCAGCTCTGGCCGGGAACACTTTCTTCGCATCAAGAATCTCTTTCTCCATTAGCAGGGCAGTGTCAACAACCTCAACATAAGTAGGAAGGCGTGCGCTCATAACTCTACCCCGGATTAGGGGATCCAGGCCCAACTCGAACTTTCTGGCCTTAGATGCTTCATTTGGAATAATGGCCCAGCATAACGGCCTAACTCTTTGAACTTGAAAGCATATTCTTCTACTGCCATCTATGCCTGTTTTAGCTCTAGAAAACTTTGTATCATCTCCTATCTCTGTGCATCTGGGAAGTACTTCTAGAGGAATAACTCCTCAAATTGTTGCATGGTAGCCACATAACGGGAATTCCTTACCGAATTCCACGACTGGTCAGCTTCTCCTTCTAATTGATAAGTGGCCAGGGCTATTCGATCAGCTTCATCCCTAACGGCCATGGTCTCTAGCATCATTTTTACCTAATTCAGCCAACTCTCTGCCTCTTAGAGACGGTTTCCTCTACTGAACGTCATGGGTCACTACCGACGAAAATTTGAAAACAATGTCATCCTGTCGGTTCGACCTCGCGGTGCTTGAGAAGGTACAGGCTGTGGATTCCTTATTGCATCGACAAGGGTTTGGAGTAGAAAATTAAAGTCCCTGTCTCGTGCTGCCGGTGGTGGTTCTCTTTGTCCTTCGAACACTTCAGGTTCCATATCTTCTCGTAGTTCCAAGTATCGACGGGGTCTGCCTCTCGCTCGATTTATCTATATAAACAAATAAACCAAGGCTTCTAAATAGTTATTTTTAATTTTTTATGCTTTAACCTTATTTAAGTTGAATCTATGATTGCATGGGTAAGGGTTGAACCTAATACTCTGATACCAATTGTGACGATCCAAAAAATTTGGATTCATCTAGAGCAACAAATAAAATACTAGGCAATAGAAAGGCAAAATCTTATTCTAATATTTATAAAAAAATAAATTAAATAAGAATTTTATTACCTCATTGTTCTTATAGCGAAAAATAAAAATAATAACTGAAAACAAAAAAATGCTGATAGTAAAGACTCTGGCGGCAAGGTTCACATGAATTAGGGCTCTATCTATTTTTATATGTATTTCTTTACGACGTCATCCTACACTTCATAACCTGGTGTTTGAATCACCAGGATAACATAAAATGAAGCCATAAGTTTGAAGAACTCAATAGACTCATCATAAAAAAAGCATGCATCGATAGCTACAAATAAACAACAGATATATCAAAATGCATCGTGATTTAATTAATTACTAATAATGCTAACTAGAATTATCTTGGAACACTACCCAAACACATCCTGCTCATCATCATCGTCATCAAATCTAATACACGAGAAATTTCTACAGTTCCAGCCAGTTGATATCTTAGAATAATAACAAGACCCAGCCTACATTCTGTTTTTGCCAGATAATCATCCTAGAATTACAACTAAGAACCCATCTGTGTCTGCCTAATAAGTTACCCTAAAATATACACCGGCCCAGCTTATGACGGGTGTCTAGACGCCAGGTAACTTATCAAAAACTTAAACTCCGTTGGATATTATCTAAGTTCGAACACTGACCCAGCATAGTGCACTTTGATAATATCCATCACCACAACAAACCATGACATAGAACTAACCTCTCGTAATTAGCCCCGTTATGATTTTTAGCATGCGAAGTTTATTTATGCAATCCTCCTAATGAACACATTTTCAATAATTAAAATCATCTCAAGTTGATAATCAATCATGCGAATACAAATCATGGTATAACAAAACAAAAAGATAACTTAGCATGCGATCATCAACGATAATATAAGATATCTAAACATGTATGAATCGATAAACAAATAATCATAGAGTCAAACAATAGGTATTTAATAACATGGTCCTCTTAGAATCAAACAATAGCTTCACACAGTCCAACTTGTGATGACAATGATTTTTTTGAGTGTGTTTGCTTTTTTTGGACGAAAATGAATGAAAATGCATAATGTTATCACAGTGCGCAAAAGTGAAAGAAGTCGCATAAAGTTGTCACGATGCACGAAAATGTACGCTTTTTGATAGTTTTGATTCATGCACAAAAATGAACAAAAACGCAAAATGTCATTACGGAGCACGAAAATTACAGAAGATGCATAAGTTTATCGTGGTGCAAAAAATATGAAACGGAAACGCAAAATGACATTATGGTGTACAAAAGTGAATGAAGAAGCATAATTTTATCGCGAAATATGGGAATGAATGCTTCTTGGAGTATGTTTGCATTTTGGTGCGAAGATGAATGAAAATGCAAAATATCATCTCGGTGAATGAAAATGGTCGCTTTTTGGAGTGAGTTCGGTTTTTCGCATGACAATTAACGAAAACGTATAATCTCATCGCAGTGTGCAAAAATAAATCATTTTTTGAGTACCATTGCTTTCTCGCACTAAAATGAACGATAAAGCATAATGTTATCGTGGGGATCAAAATAAAGGAATACGTATATTGACATCGCGGTGCACGAAAATGAATGCTTTTTGCAGTTTCTTTGGTTTTGGGCACGAAAATGAACAAAAAAGCATAATATCATCACATTGAACGAAAATGAACGATTATTGGAGTGTGATATGCTTTTGGCCTGAAAATGAAAAAAAACACAATGTCATTGTGGTATACAAAAATGAACGAAGACGCATAATGTCGTCGAGGTACGCCAAAATGAAAGACTTTTGCAGTGTATATGCTTTTTCAGACGAAAATGAAGGAAAAAACAAAAAGACATCACAGTGCACGAATGCAAAAGAAGTCACATAATGTTGTCGTGGTGCACGAAAATGTACTTTTTGTTGATCGCAAGGATTTGAATTCCCTTGAACCCACGAACAAATTGAAATAAACCCAAGAACGTCAAAATCAAGTCAATGAACAAATCTTAACCAGTTGAACTCTTGTTTCAAGAACCAAGATTGTAGTTAGGACGTCAAAAGGAAGAAACCTTGATAAGTCCTTTAGTTCATTCAAGAACTACAAGAGAAACTTTCTCCCAAAGAAAATTGTACTTCACTTTATTCATGTCAAAATAATACATAAAGGCTCCTTTATATAGGAGAAGGTTTGAGGAAATTCTTTATTTCTAAGCAATATGGGACAACATGTGTTAACCAAAACTAAAGCTAATTAAACCCAATCATGGGCTGGCTGAAATTACTTAGGCCTAAATCTTTATTCTTCTTATAATAATTAAAAGAAAATCCCAACAAATTAAATAGTTCAACAAGCCCATAAGCATGAATATTAAAATCCAAAACATTAGGCTGTGCTTTTTTCTCCATAGCTTGTATCACATGAAGTGGAACAGGTTCTTCTTCTTGTGATCCCATCTTAAATGGTGGATTATTGTATAGTAAATTGGCATGCTCGGTCAAGATAGTTTGCACTAACCCTTGTATTGCGTCCTTGATATTCTTTGCCCTAGATCTTGTGATTGGCCCTTCTGGGACTTGCAACGGATCTCTGAGACTTTGTCCACCATCTCTAAGACCACCTTAATTCCCATCATTCCCCCTCTCCACAAAAGGATTCGACCTCGAATCGTTACCTACATCAAAAGGAGAAAGGTCAAAAACATTGAAAGTAGCAGAAACATTGTACTCACCTAGAAGATCGATTTTATAAGCATTGTCATTGATCTTCCCCAGAACTTGGAAAGGTCCATCGCCCCGAGGGTTCAATTTAGTTTTTCGATGGGCTAAAATGCGTTCCTTGCGCATATGCACCCAAACTCAATATCCTGGCTCGAAGATGACATGTCTTCGTCCTTTATTTGCTTGGGAAGCAATCTTTTCATTTTTCAACTCAATTTGAAGTCGTACCCTCTCATGAAGTGATTTCACCAATTCAGTGTTTTCTTGTCCATCCAAATTACTCCTATCATCAATAGGTAAAGGCAACAAATCCAAAGGTGTAAGTGGATTAAAGCCATAAATAATTTCAAAAGGAGAATAAGAAGTGGTAGTATGCATTGTCCGATTATATGCAAACTTTATGAATGGTAAACAATCCTCCCAATTTTTTCAGGTTCTTTTGAATGACAGTACGTAATAGGGTAGATAAAGTTCTATTCACTACATCAGTTTGTCCATCTGTTTGGGGATGACAAGTAGTTGAAAACAATAACTTAGTTCCCAACTGGCCCCCACAAGACCTTCCAAAAATAGCTAAGGAACTTAACATCTCGGTCAGACACAATACTCCTAGGAACATCATGGAGTCGAACAATCTCTCAGCAATGTGGGTTGCATCATCAGGTAATGCATCGAGCACACAAGTAAATATCGACCAAAGGCTCACTAGGTATGGGAAAAGGAGTAAATAAACCAAAAAAAAAACTCTAGATTTGGCCTGCGTACAAGTAATGCATCAAGCACACACTCTCTCCACGTCACGTTTCATTCTTGGCAAAAAAAAGTGTTCTTGCAATATATCTAAAGTCTTCTTTACTCCAAAGTGACCCATCAAACCAACTCCATGTGCTTCATCCACAAGCAACTCACGCATAGAACTATTAGGCATGCAAAGTTTATTTTCTCTAAACAAGTACCCATCAAGTCTATAGAACTTACCGAACGCTGCCTTCTCACATGCTTCATACACACTGGCAAAGTCATTATCAATAGCATACCCTTCCTTAACATACTCAAATCTCAATAACTTTGCATTTAAAGTAGAGACAAGGGCATACCTTCTTGATAATGCATCGGTCACAATGTTCTCCTTACCTTGCTTTTATTTGATCACATACGAAAAGGTTTCAATGAATTCCATCCACCTGGCATGCCTTTTATTCAACTTACCTTGTCCCTGCAAGTATTTCAGCCACTCATGATCAGTATGAATGACAAATTCTTTTGGCCACAGGTAATTTTGCCAGGTTTCCAAGGCTCTCAACAATGCATAAAGCTACTTATCATAAGTTAGGTAGTTCAAAGCTGCTCCATTTAGCTTTTCATTAAAATACGCCATGGGCCGCTTCTGCTGTAACAAAACAGCTCCAATACCTATTCCTGAAGCATCTCACTCAATCTCAAAAGTTTTAAAAAATTAAGGTAATGCTAAAACAGGAGCACTACATAACCCTTCTTTAATCGCAATAAATGCACGATTTTGCTCACTTTTCCAATTAAAACCCCCGGATTATTTTAACAATTTCAGTGAGCTGTGTGTATTGAAATCTCTGACAAAGCGTCGATAAAACTAGCCAAACCATGAAAACTTCTTACCTCCGTGACTGACTTGGGCGTGGGCCATTCTTTGATAGCCTTCACCTTTTCCTCATCTCCCTCGATTTCTCTTGTGCTAACAACATAGCCAAGAAACACAACTTTGTCCAAACAAAAGGAGCATTTCTTTATATTGGCATATAATTTTTCTTTTCTCAAAACATCAAGCACACAACGCAAATGTTCTAAATGCTCATCTAAGTTCTTGCAATACACCAAGATATCTTCACAGTAGACTACAAGAAATCTGCATATAAACGAATGCAATGCATGATTCATTAACCTCATGAATGTACTAGGTGCATTAGTTAGCCCAAAAGGCATTACCAACCACTTGTACAATCCATATTTAGTTTTAAAGGCAGTTTTCCAATAATCTCCCTCGCTCATCCTAATATGATGATACCCACTTTTCAAATCAATTTTTGTAAAAACACATGATCCATGCAATTCATCTAACATGTCATCTAATGTAGGAATAGGATGTTTATACTTTACCGTAATGTTGTTGGTAGCCCAGCAATCAACGAACATTTGCGAAGTTTCGTCCTTCTTAGGTACGAGCAATACTGGTACCGCGCATGGACTCAAGCTCTCTCTCACGTGTCCTTTGGCCATTAACTCCTTAACTTGCCTTTGCAGTTCTTTTGTCTCTTTCGGATTACTCCTATAGTCTGGCCGATTGGGGATCGATGCTCCTGGTACAAAATCAATTTGATGCTCTATTCCCCTTATGGGTGCCAATCCACTAGGCACCTCGGTGGGGAACACGTCTTCATATTCGTACAATAGAGAAACAACCACACTAAGCAAATATTTGTTAAGCTTGTTAGTACTAAAACATGCTTATTTGTACAGAAGTACAAACATAGGCTGGTTTGTATAGAAAGCACTCTTGACATCACTCAGTTTAGTATAAAAACTCACTCGTTTTTTGGTTCCCTTTTTCTACACTTCCTCTTTTCTTTTCACTCTTTTTTTTCTTCACTCCTCTTTCCCTTTTCTCTCTGTTTTTGAACTCTCAGTCTCACAAGTTTTTTTCAACTCATTTTCTCTTTTCAATTTCATTTGATCTTCATACACTTGTCTTGGAGTCAAAGGAGCAAGAGTAATGGTCTTATTGTCTTTCATGAATATATGCCGATTCTTGAACCCGTCATGAGCAACCTTTCTGTCGAATTGCCATGGCCTGCCCAATAGTATGTGACCCACATGTATGAAAACAACATCACAAAGTACTTCATCCTTGTACTTTCCAGTGGAGAAGGAAACTAACACTTGCTTGTTAACGTTGATCTCATCACATTCATTTAACCACGGCAACTTATATGGCCTAAGATGTTTCAAGAGTGATAAATTTAACTTTTAAACTAAAGTAGTGCTAGCCACATTAGTACAACTTCCCCTATCAATGATCATACTACCAACCTTGTCATTGATGTGGGATCTAGTTTGAAAAATATTCTCCCTTTGTTGTTCCATGTCATTCTCTTTGACTTGGGCACTTAAAGCACGCCTAGCCAGAAGTGACTCACCCTCTACCGGATACTCCACATCATCATCACAAGCGGCCTCAGGTTGTGGTATTTGTTCATCCTCGCTCTCACTTTTAGTTTCCACCTCTCTATCAGCACGTGCAATCATGGTCCTCTTATTTGGACATTGTGAAGCTATGTGACCTACGCCCAAACAAAAAAAATATTTAATGTCACGATTACGAGTTTGAGGCTCAGTTTTACCTTTGGTGGAGCTGAAAACTTCATCTCTCTTCTTAGGTGGTTCGATTTTGGACTTGACAACAGCCCCGTTGTCTTTCTTCCAATCAGATCTCCATGAAGTAGATGAGCCTAAATCTTGAAGTGAACCAGCCCCTTTCCTTTTAAGTTGTCATTCCACGTTTATTGCGATATGCACCATGTCCTCCAACTCTACGTAGTGTTGTAATTCTACTATGTTGGCAATATCCCGGTCCAACACATTCAAAAACCTTGTCATGGTAGCTTCTCTATCTTCTTCGATGTTAGCCCGAATCATGGCTATCTCCATCTCTTTGTAGTAATCATCCACGCTCTGATAACCTTGAGTAAGGCATTGTAACTTCTGATATAAATCCCTATAGTAGTGACTTGGAACAAATTGCCTCTTCATGATTGCCTTCATCTCCTCCCATGTCTCAATAGGCCTCTCATGATTTCTCCTTCTGTTCATCACAAGTTGATCCCACCATATAATAGCATAATCGGTAAATTCAATGACGGTGAGTTTTACATTTTTCTCCTTAGAGTAATTATGGTACCAACTCAACCTTTTTTCCCCATTCCAAGTATGCTTCTGGATCATTATTCCCTTGGAACGATGGAATCTTCATCTTGATGCTTCCTAGATTTCTGTCAACTCCATCTCGCCATCTGGGATCTCTTCGAATAGACCACACCTTCTACCTCTTCGTACAATCTTGCCATCTCTATTCAAAGGACCTTGATCCTCTTCATCATTGAATTCAACCTCTTAGTCGTCATCAGAAGATGCTCGTCTTGCCTATCCATCTGATCCCAGATTTCATTAAGCATTACATTTATGCATTCAAATTGTTGCTATATGGCCTGCAACATGAGTGGTTCTCTTCGCTCGTCTGAACCTTCAGCCCTGGAAGACATTTATTTGAAACTAAAGAAACAAACAAATGTTAGAAATAATTTCTCACTCACTCCCTTTTGTGTGCACTCAAATAAGGTCACTCCACTCATGTATGCACTCTTTTGGTTTTTTCCCGATAATAAGCTCACCCACTCTTGCCTTTTTAGGCCTCTTATTTCCCTTACAGGTTCTTTAAGAATTAATTGAACTTCAACCAAGGAACAACTTGTATTGTCCCAACTAGCAATAGATCAAAGAAACAAAAGCAAATAAAGGTCACATGACCAAAAAAATAAACGGACGTTGAGGAGAGAAAAAGACAAATGGAAAATACCGACGATTTAATTACCCAAAAAAAGAAAATACCAACGATGATATACGAAACGATGATATATGCAAACAATTGGAAAATAAGGTTCACTATAATAGGCACATAAAATACTTGAATATCTATTGCCAAAAACAACTTTTTTTTCTACTTTTTTTTAAAATAAGGTTTCACAAACCCTAGCACACTACTGTCAAAACCCTAGAACTCTGCTGCCGCCACTTCATTTTTTATTTTGTTTTTTTAGTTTTTCTTTTTTTTTGTGCGGCTAAAACCATGTAAAAACCCTAGAATATGTTGCCAACTCAAACCCTAACCGCCCTCCTTATGCAACACAAGATTTCAACAAAAGATATTGATTGATTGATGGATCTCAAAAGATATTGATTGATTGATTGATCGCAAAGGATATTGATTGATTGATCTCAAAAGAAACTGATTTCAACTCAAGATTTGGATTTCAAAATCATAACAAAGTGTGGCCTTCAACAAAATATTGATTGATTCTTTTATTTTCCTTAAAACATGGAAATAAAAACAAATGGATTCAAGCAAAGATTAAAAATAAGGAATTGACAAGAATCAAGAACGACGCTAAACAAGAAGGAATAAAATTCAAGAGAGAATTAGGATCAAGAAAAATCAAGAATTAAGAAAGACAAGAAGATACTTAGAAAAAATCCAAAACAAAGAACGTAAAATGATAGATAAACCTGATTTGAAGCCCGGGCTTTGATACGAAATGATGTGAACCCGCAAGAATTTGAATCTCCTTAAACCCACGAACAAATTGAAATAAACCCAAGGACGTCAAAATCAAGTCAATGAACAAATCTTGACCCGCTAAACTCTTATTTCAAGAACCAAGATTGTAGCTAGGACGCCATAAGGAAAAAACCTTGATAAGTCTTTTAGTTCATTCAAGAACTACAAGAGAAACTTTCTCTTAAAGAAAATTGTACTTCACTTTATTCATGTCAAAATAATACATGGAGGCTCCTTTATGTAGGAGAAGATTTGAGGAAATTCCTTATTTTTAAGGAATGTGGGACAACATGTGCTAGCCAAAACTAAACCTAACTAAACCCAATCATTGGCTTGCCGAAATTACTTAGGTCCAAATCCTTATTCTTCTTATAATAATTAAAAGCAAAAACCCAACAAATTAAATAGTCCAACAAGCCCATAAGCATGAATATTAAAATTCAAAACATTAGGTTGTGCTTTTCTTCAAGAAGAAAAACTTCTTCTTGTCATCCCATCTTAAACGGTGGATTCTTGTATAGTAAATTGGCATGCTCGGTCAAGACAGATTACACTAATCCTTGCATTGTGTCCTTGGTCGTCTTCGCTCTTGATCTTGTGATTGGCCATTCCGGGACTTGCAACGGATCTATGAGATTCTGTCCATCATCACTAAGACGACCTTGATTCCCATTATTTGTAGTGCTTCACTTTTCACATGAGAATGAAGAAAGACACATAATTTCATTGTAGTGCACGAAAGTGATAGAAGTTGCATAATGTTATCGTAGTGCAGGAAAATGTACGCTTTATGGATGGTTTTCATTTTCGCTCGAAAATGAACAAAAATGAAAGCTTCTTGATGTAAGTTTTCATTTTGGCAAAAAGATGAATGAAATGCAAAATGTCGTGGTCGTGAACAAAAAATGACGCTTTTTGGAGTGAGTTTTGTTTTTCTCATGTAAATTAACGAAAATATATAATGTCATCGCGGTGCACAAAAATGAATAATTTTTGGAGTATCGTTGCCTTTTACCACTAAAATGAACGATAAGGTATATTGTCATCGCGAGGCATGAAAATGAAGAAAGACGCATAAATATTGTCATGGTGCACCAAAAAAAACGCATTTTGGAGTGTGTTTGGTTTTTGGCAAGAAAATGAACAACAACCCATATTGTCATCGCTGTGCATGAAAATGAACTATTTTGGAGTGTGATTTCTTTTTTGCACGAAAGGAATGAAAAAGAATAAAGTCATCGCGGGACACAAAAATGAATGAAGACGCATAAATATCGCAATGCACGAAAGCAAAAAAAGTTACATAATGTTGTCGCGGTGCACGAAAATGTATTTTTTTTTGTAGTGTTTCATTTTTCACACGAAAATGAACGAAAACACAATGCCATTGCGGTCCACGAAAATAAAAACTTTTGGAGTGTGATTACTTTTTTACACAAAAATGAAAAAAAACACATAATATCATCGCTGTGCATGAAAGTGAAAGAAGTCACATAATATCATCTCTTGAACCCACGAATAATTTGAACTAAACCCAAGAACGTCAAAATCAAGTCAAGGAATAAATCTTGACCCGTTGAACTCTTGTTTCAAGAACCAAGATTGTAACTAGGACGCCACAAGGAAGAAATCTTGATAAGTCCTTTAGTTCACTCAAGAACTATAAGAGAAACTTTCTCTCAGAAAATTTTACTTCACTTTATTCATATCAAAATAATACATGGAGGCTCCTTTATATAGAAGAATGTTGGAAGGAATTCCTTATGTCTAAGCAATGTGGGACAATATGTACTATCCAAAACTAAACGTAACTAAACCCAATCATGGGCTGGCCGAAATTACTTAGGCCCAAACCCTTCTTCTTCTTATAATAATTAAAAGCAAAACCCAATAAATTAAATAGTCCAACAAGCCCATAAGCATGAATATTAAAACCCAAAATATTAGGTTGTGCTTCTTTCCGTAGCTTGTATCCCATGAAGTGGAACAGGTTCTTCTTCTTGTGATCCCATCTTAAACGGTAGATTCTTGTATAATAAATTGGCATGCTCGGTCCAGACAGATTGCACCAATCCTTGCATTGCGTCCTTGATCTTTTTTGCTCTTGATCTTGTGATTGGCCCTTCTGGGACGTGCAACGGATCTCTGATACTCTGTCCACCGTCTCTAAGACCACCTTGATTCCCATCATTCCCCCTTTCCTCAAAAGGATTCGACCCCGAATCATCACCTACATCAAAAGGAGAAAGGTCAGAAACGTTGAAAGTTGTAGAAACATTATACTCACCTAGAAGATCGATTTTATAAGCATTGTCATTTTTCTTCTCTAGAACTTGGAAAGGTCCATCTCCCCAAGGGTGCAATTTAGTTTTTCTATGGGCTGGAAAGCGTTCCTTGCGCATATGCACCCAAACCCAATCACCTGGGTCGAAGATGACACGTCTTCATCCTTTATTTTCTTGGGAAGCAATCTTCTCATTCTTCTGCTCAATTTGAAGTCGTATCCTCTCATGAAGTGATTTCACCAATTCAGCTTTTTTTTGTCCATCCAAGCTACTCCTATCAACAACAGGTAAAGGCAACAAATCCAATGGAGTAAGTGGACTAAAGCCATAAACAATTTCAAAAGGAGAATAAGAAGTGGTAATATGCATAGTCCGATTGTATGCAAACTCTATGAATGGTAAACAATCCTCTCAATTTTTCAAGTTCTTTTGAATGACGGTATGTAATAAAGTAGATAAAGTTCTATTCATTACCTCGGTTTATCCATTCGTTTGGGAATGACAAGTAGTTGAAAACAACAACTTAGTTCCTAACTTACCCCACAAGACCTTTCAAAAATCGCTAAGGAACTTAGCATCTCGGTCAAACACAATACTCCTTAGAACACCGTGGAGTCGTACTATCTCTCGAAAGAATAAGTCAGCAATGTGGGTTGCATCATCAGTTTTATGACAAGATATGAAATGTGCCATTTT
>JAOTRH010101662.1:0-15877 GCA_034768845.1 Heliamphora exappendiculata
GTTTATAGTAAACTTATTAGTTTATAATTTATTTGTGTATTTGTTTACTATAAATTTATTATTAATTGATAAGTTTAGAGTTTATATTATTATAAGTTTATTAATTTATTATAACTATAAGTTGAATAATAAAATACAATAAGCTTGAATAATAAAATAATAAAATGCGATATAAATTTTATTTAATTAAAAATCAAATGTGAATAATTTTACACATTATAAGTATATTGTACATATTTAAAAAATAAAAAAATTCCATCATTATAGGTCAAGTACATCCCAACTAGGTTGGTACATATAAGTCTAACAATCATTTACATTATTTTCTACTTAAAATATATGACAAATAAAATGTAAATTACAAATATAAAAAAATAACATTTACATGTGCAACAAATAGTTTTAAAAATCAGTCTGAGCCTAATAATTTTTCAGGCGTTCCACATATAATAGTTTCTAAATCTGCTTCGAATATTTCCTTCTCTTCCATTTCTTGATATCTCATTACTGCGTAAATTGTGTCTCATGTAATCATTAATGCTTGGACCATCTTCGAAGTGAGTCTGGATGTGTAATCGTTCAGCACCCGTCCACCTGCACTGATAGTTGACTCTAAAACAACTATAGAGGCAGGAACTACAAATATATTGCAAACTATCACAGACAATACTGACCACGGCACCTCTTGTTATTTTCAACAATCAAAAATATCAAAATTATCTTCATTTAAATTTTCTACAGTATCAAAATAACGTTGGAGTTCTGTGATAGAACTCCCATGAATCTCAAAAAATTGCCCAATTTTTATTATTATATATCAATTATCGTTACGACTTCGAGATGAAATCCTAATCGCGGGTTGTATTGATTGAGGTATTATATGAGTTTTATATTTATCATATAAATGTTTAAGTATTTCATTTATTTATTCAAGTTAGTTTGCATTACTATAAATATTTTTTTTTAAATATTGTAAAGCAATATTTTTACCCTTAGGATCTAGCATGCAAGTTATTTCAAAAATATGTATTATTTCATTATAATATTTATCAAATTTATCTTTTCATACTAAATATTATCTGATAATAATTTACATTAATTAAAAATTCATCAAATATTGCGATAATTTGTTTTAATTACACTAAGACTAATGGAGTAATATGAGTATAAATATAAAAAAATAATTTTGTTGTTTGATCAAAAATTTTATAAAATTGTTTATATACATTTAAATTATCCTAATAACCAGGCATTGGTGGAGTAAAATTAGTTTTTACATTCATTTCAAAAAAGAAATCAATTACTTTTCTTTATTTTATTGTTAATTGTAACATATTATATGTCAGTTCCACATAATTTATATATCATATTGTAATTTTGTATATTTTATATTTTTTTGTTGACATATTTTTTTATATATATCAACTCTTCTGTCACTACTATTTATACATTTTATTACTAACCTAATTCGTTCAAGAGATTTATTATAATATTTAAGTTCTTCTTTAATAATTAAATTTAAAATATGTGCTGAACAACGAATATAAAATAAAGAACCAGATAATGAAAGTTGTAAATTACGTTTTAAATAGTTAACACATTCATTATTATAAAAAGTATTATCTAAAGTAATAGAAAATATTTTTAATGCAATACCTCACGAAACTAGTTCTTACCTAATAACTACATCTAAAGAATGACTAGTATAAGAAAATTCTATTGTTTTAAATGAATATATTCTTTTATATAAATTCTAATTATTATCTATAAAATGTGCTGTAATACATTGATATTCTTGAGTATTTTTAGCTGTTTATAAATCAGAAGTTAAACTAATTTTTTCTTTTAAATTTGTAAATAAATCCATCAACTCGGTTTTAATTTTATCAAATTTTTGTAAAATTCTATTTCTTATAGTATTTCTAGAAAAATATTAAAATTGAGGAACAAATTCGCTTTGTATCATTTTTTCAAATGCCGATTGTTCACTCATTGAAAATGATTGTTCATGTTTTATTATATAATCAACAACAGAATTTTGTGCGCGAGTAGGTTCATAGAAAAATTTAATAATATTACCAGTTGAACCCCTACCTATTTATATTTGTGAAATGAGATTAAGAGATACATTTTTAAGGTGACTATCTGAATGTCTACGTAAGTGGCTAGTGCCACTCGATGTGTGACCCAAAAGTAGTTTATTATAAATTTTATATTTTATTTTAACAGTAACGGGCCATCATTATTTTTTTTTTAAAATTTTTAAAAATTTCACACATTGAAACTTTTTTGCTAGATGAACTACAGATGTAGATGTAGATGTAGATGCACCAGCAGATGTTAATGAAATAGTAGGTGGATTAGGAATAGTAGCAGAGATAGGAGAATTAGAACCAGTATGTGAAAATGTAAAAATATCTTATTTTTCATCAATGGTAATATATTTAGATCAATCGATAAAATAAAAAATTATCAAATTTTAAAGCGAAATTGACAAATTAGAAAATAGAGACTAGAAACAAGTAACTTATAATTAAATTTTAAAAATGAAATAAAATTTTATTTTTAAAAAAAATTAATTAGAATTTAAAAAATGTATGCAGTAAATTTATTTAAATATTACAAAAAATAAATTAAATTACAAAAAATAAAGCAAATCGAATTAAAGAACTCCGATCTTTAATCTTGATTTTGATTGATTTGTGTTTTGATTTTGATCTTGATTCTTGACATTCACTCTTTGAATCCGCAACAATTGCACCGAACTCGAATATCACCAAACTTGATTATCGTCAATTCACGAATCACCAAATAATTATAGAGAAGAGAGTAGAGAGAGTATGGAAGTGTATGGATGTAAAATATAAAAAATATAGGGCTCTATTTATAGTAAAATGTGTAAATTTAAGAGGAAAAAGCCAAAACTAGCCGTTGGAAGGGACTAGGCCGGGCTGGGCCCAACTGTGACTTAATCAGGGCCCTTGATTTTGAATGCCAAGCGATTTGGGCCGTTTAAAAAAAATTCTGACCGTTTGGGGCTTCGGGTCGGGCCGAGCCCAACGGCTAACCCGTGGGCGAGCCTATGGACAGGTGGGCCTCTAGCCGGGCTGGCCCGACCCACGAGCTTTAGGGGGTGGCAAATGCCCAAAAAATGCACGGTACGGGCTCAGGCTGGGCTTGGGCTTGACCGGGCCGAGCCGGGCCCGCACAGTAACGGGCCCCGAGCAATTTTTACACCCCTAACACAATTCCAACCTTCCAGTTGGACTTCTTTTATATCTCTTCTCTCTTTAAAAAAACTAATTTTTGAAGGTTTTTTATAACCTGTTACAAGTTTCTATCATCGTCGATCTCCATCCTCCAATCGATTTTTTGATGTTTCTCTTTGCCAAAATCTTATTGTCAATAGCGACAGTATTGCCTCGCTTGTTGAAATTTTACCTTCGTCACCAACCCACTCCATTTATGTCACCAAAACAACCTTCTAATAACCACCATCACTCTTTTCGGCAACCAAATAACCACCATCATCGACGACATCTTTTTCGCAGTTGGTTTCGACGATACCGAAGCCTCTACATGTTCAAAACAAAATAGAAGAACAAGAAAATATCTACAAATGTGAAAGAAAATTGTGGACAATTCGGTCATTTTAGGCTTAATCCATTGAAATAGATTCATAATGCTACCATCCACGGAGTTTCCTAATCCCCCATTTTGGTGCATTACTAGTCCAACGGATTATTAATCCCATTATTTAAAAAAAAAAACACAATAAATGTGGGCCCACTTTCCTACTAGTCGAGTCCATGCTTCTAAAACTATTATCTGTTAAGATATTTGGTTAATTCAAAAACACACAATCTCAAACATACAAGAACACTCTATACGTGGTTCTACTAAGCTCAGCTTATATCCATGGAAGAAAAGGAGTTCCACTATATCAATAGAGAAATACAGAGAAGCAGATAACACTCACTCAACCTCGCTGTTTACAAACATAGTACAAAACTTGTTCTCACTTATTTTTTTCACTCTCACTATAAAACACACACACACACAACAGGGATATATATACACCGTGAGAGAGATGATCAGATTTTTCAAATTAAATCTGAGAGATCTTCTTGCCAGGGATAGTCAACAATGGAAGGAAGAAGACGGCTACAGCATGCGTAAGGAAAACTGATTAGCCTTTATTTTTTATTTTCTATAGCTTCTTCGTTTCCTCTAATTCTTTACTCTGCCTCTCAATCAATTAATGCTTTCAACCACATGTGTGGCCCAACACCATCAAATACGACCTAAGTTTATTGGATCACATTAGACCAAATTATCCATATTATTCTAATACTCATCCTTCTACCTCAACACTTTATTTTTTTCACCTCAACAACTTATCCCTCCACTTCTACCACCTTCGGCGACTAATTCTGGCGACTTTCAGCAACTAACTTCGACGATTTTCAACAACCACATCTAGCGAATATTAAATTAGACATAATTTTAACTATTTGAAAACATAAAAAAGTTAATATTTACTATTTTTGTGTGATCTTGGTAGCGAATGGGGTTATAACGATAGATATAGCATAATCTTATAAACATAAATAAATTTTAATGTGAGACCCCAACCTGTTTCTTTTTAAAAATGTTTTAAGTGTTAATAGAATTGGAATGACCTTTTGACCTCGGTGACGATTTAAAGACACATTTGGTTTGGTTCGGGACTATAAAATATGTTCTGTCATCGAAAATGGGGGTTCAGTCGACTGAGGGGGTGAGTTCAGTCGACTGAGTGGGCTTTTTGGTGGTTCAGTCGATTGACCTATGTCGGTACGCCATTTGTGGTTTTCAGAAGGTTTTTCAGTCGACTGGATTGGGGGTCCAGTCGACTGACCTGTGTGTTTTGGCGTTTTTCTATAAATATCAAGCCTTTGAGATATTTTTGAGATATTTGTTTCAGATCTAGTTTCTTTCTCTCGAAACCTTTGCCTTCTCTCTAGATTTTAAGGGGCTTGGGGCTCGATTTTCAGCGATCGAACTGTGGATCCTCGCTATTGGTGTTAGGGGCTTCGCATATATTCGGACAGAATTCTGTTTCGTCGAGGTTCGATTTTTTAGGCTTCGAGTTTTGACTTTCTGAGGTAGAATTCTAGACCCTACTGCTGTATAAGGGTGTTATATGTAACTATATGTGTTTTTACCGGCTAAAAAATATATCAACTGTCATATTTATGTTTAAACCTTATTTTTCGGGTAAAAAATATGTTTTTTTCTTTTCTTGGTTTAGTACATCGTATGACTCGTGCTTTTATGGTTTTCAAAGAGGATTTTGAAAATGGTGGATTTTTGTAAAATCTCAACACTTTGTGTTTTGGAGGTTTTGGAGCTACCATTTGTGGTTAAGTCTCGATTTTTGAAATATTTTGTTGAAAACGGGAAAAAATATTTTGAAATATTTTTGTTTGATCTCCATATTGATGGATGGATCTATATACATGTTTCATATATTTTGTGCAAATGTTTTCGTAGTTGAGCTACGGGTCGGTGTTTGAGATGATTCTGTAGATGTACCGAAATTGTGGGTATGTGGCATGAGTTGCCCTCGGTGGAAGTCCAAAAACGTGCGCATAGTAGGTGCTTTGTACCTTCAGGTTAGTCCCCATAAATTAAGCAGTTGGGTGCTTTGTACCCTCGGATTTTGGGCCCGTAAATTAAGCTTTTACGTTATGGTGCTCCGTATAGAACTTGTCATTACCTAATCGGTCCTATAATGTATAGGGATTGGGTAAGGGGCAGGAGTCTATAGTTGTTACCTCTGTCCCCTTGTGACGGAGTCGATACATAGGAATTATTTATTATTCTCCTTGGCTGTGTGACCCGAGTGGAGTATACTGTTTTATCAGTTTATTTTCCTCGGCTGTGTGTGTTTCGAGTGAAAAATATCTTTTATCCTTTCTCGGTGTGTGTTCCGAGTGGAAAATGACGTTTTGGTCACTACTTTTCTTTAACTGCGAGAACGTTATCTGTATTGTTGATATGTATGGTTTTAAAGATGAAAATGTGAAATTTTATGAAGTAAACCGTTTTGAGGCTCGTGTTAGCCTGATGAAAACATTTGTGATTTTGGGTTGAAAAAACTTTTTTGACTCTTGTGGTTGAGCCTGTATGCTTGTGATTGCATATCCTGCTTTATAGCTTTATAGTATGTTTCTATTGGGTTTCGGCTCACGGTGTGAAATTTTGCTGTAAAACCTTTTTTAGGTAAGCGTGATCCTGTAGGTTGACCCGATGGTGCCCGGTGGTGGCTGATGACAAGGCCCTGTTGTCTTGTTCTTGTTAGGTAGTTTATACATTTCTGTATACATTTCATGTTTAGAGATAACATATTGTAAAACATATGTAATGATTATGGATGTATGCATGTTTTAATACTTTCGAGAGAACCTTGGGTTGGTTGTTGTTTTTCGTAATTTTTTGCTACGTATTTCGTTGTTGGGATCAACGATTTACAAATGAGATTTTCAAATGATTTATGCTTCATTTAGACTCTTGTGCTTCGAGGAAGATTTTTAGAACGGCCTAAGCTTCTTTTAAAATGAAAAGATTTTCTTATTCAAAACTTGTATTTGTTTTTAAAGGCTTAGTTTGTGGGGTTGTAACTGTAGTTTTTTTGCTACTCTTTTAACTCAAATAAATCCTCGGTAGTATGTTTTTACAAAAGTTTTGGCCTTATTTGGCTTTCTGGTTTTAAATTTCTTTTGTTTGGGCGGTTTCGGTGGTTGTTCAGTGACTTTTCACGTGACCCAGAGTTTGGGGCGTGACAACTTGGTATTAGAGCTTTGGGTTCGAATACCTATGAGTTGTGGGAAACGAGAGTGCATCACCTTGTGAGGATGTGTGTGTGCTTGGTTGCTTGTGTTTGGAACATGAGCATGTTGATGTTGTGTATATGTGAGTATAGAGGTTGGACCTTAGAATTGATTAGTCTTTCCTTCGGGCATTTGGACTAACAAACTTGGGAGCCAAGTTAAAAATGCATTTCATAAACGTGATTTCTAGCAAAGAATCTAAGTAGGTTATCCAAAGTGACGTGTCATTCTTGTCGGTTCTCCTCGGTATCGGTGTTGTGTCTGCATAATCGTTATAGTTATGTGTTAGCATGATTATGTGGTATGTGTTAGAGAAAACATGATAGATTGGCCTTAGGGTGTTTTGTTTCATATTTCTTTTATATGACCGGTTCACCCTTAGAGGAGATGTGACCGTGGTTTGGGTCTTGGATGTGCAACTTGGTTGTTATCAGTTGCAGAGTTACGGTTATGGGTTGAGCATTGATCGGCTGGTATGTTGTGAAACTCATCAGTGAGTTGGGTTCAACCGTGTGAGGTTGGCCTCGGTTGGCAAACCATTGAGTGTTTGAGCAGAGTTATATTCAGGTGTACTCAAAGCATGGTTGATGGCTTGACTTGGGTAACTGGCTTCTCTAGAGAGTAAGTTACCGAAAGTGGTAGTGGTGGTTAAGGATAGCCTTGCGAGTAGGGGCGATGGGGTGTTGGAAACCCTAAATCTCAATTGTTATAACTAGATTTGTGAAAAGTGGTAATCCCTTATGGTTAGGGTTTGGTGTACATGATTTTGGCCGTGTGATGGATAAGGTACGTCATAATCCATACAATGTCATGAGCCATGTACTCAGGATGGGGTACAGACGGGAACATAGTGGATGGGAGCATAGTAATTCTTGGCCGGGTGTATGTTGAGACAGCAAAATATGCGTGGTTCTGGGAATATCCCTGTCAGCAGGATGTTGACGGTGATCAACAGGACGTTAACGATAGTCAGAGTAGCATATGAGAATGTTGTTAGTAGTTAGAGTAGTTCTGATAACCTTAGACGCCGTATACCTCCTTGAGGTTTGAGACTTGAGTTACGAATGCGTGAGCTCAAGGATATGGGAATGAATATGAGTTGTAGTTATGCTGGGAAGAGCATGGGTTATGGCTATATGGGAATGTGTATACGGTTCATGCGACGAGTATCGATTTTGTGAGATTCCTAAGGGAATACAGGTCTGTGATTTGGTCGCTATCCTAGTGATTAGGAGATTGCGTTTGGGAATCGTGCTAGGTTCCTGTGGTTGGCTTAGTGCTGAGATGACGTATCCTGGGTATGATATGTCTAGAGATTATTTGTGTTCTACCTTAGGTTCAGAGATGGGTATGTTGTTTGCCCATAGAAACAAAGTGTAGAGTTATAAGGTTCAGCAATATACCGTGTGGTTTGGTTGGCCTGGGGTGATAGGTGAGAAATCATAGGGTATGATTCTTGTGATCGATGTACGCTTTGAAAGAGGAAGTGCGAAACGTGTTCACATGGTTGTTGGAGTTATTAGTAACTCTAGATGAAAGGTCTCAGGATTGGGTTCCCTTTGTTTGATGCTGTGCCTTGGACAGTGAGCTCAAGGCTGTGATGTGATTGTTATTTTCCTAGCAGGAGTTAGGTTGTATAGCGCAACCTTGTGAAGTGAGATTTTGGGTACAATGGGATGTGTTGTACCAGGTACGCAGATTGATGGTGTTCACGTGTGTGAATGAGGTTAGAGAGAACTTGGTGTAGCGGATGACCTGAGTATTGTGATCGGAGTTGACAACAGCTATGTGACTGTAGTCAATGTGGCCTCGAGGTCGGACTTACAGAGTTCTTAGAGACTAAGTGTTGAGGAGTACTCCTAGTACATTGAGGTTGGGTCATGGTTTCTTGTTGGTCCTTTTCTTTTCTTTGGATGGAAGGAGAAAGAGAGTTTTCTTATAGGCAATTGTCTTGTAGACGATAGTCTGGTGCGAGTTGTTTCATCTCGATTAGATGGAGATGCCAGGTTCTTGATTGGTTCAGATTTGGTTGTGTTCTGCGACTATGAAATCTCAGTGGATTTGTACCAGCGTTGTGACCCTTAATGTTGTGACTCAGGGACTTGTGTCGCCGTGATTGGGTGATTATAAGATGGATTCTTCGTAGCTTCGACGCGTGGTGCGAGACACTCTACATCTGAACGCCTTTGTGTGTGACCTGGGATTCAATTGCTCCCGCTGTTGAAAATCGTAAAGAATTGCATGATGGGGTTGGTATTCTCCCGTGGTGAAAGACCGTAAAAGAGTACGTATGAGTGTGGAAAACATGATAGGTCGTGGTAACCTAGTCAGTGTGGCTTGTTTATGTGATGTGGGTTGTGTTCCCTATGCTGTTTGTTCTTGATAGACAATGGAGTTGGTGTTGAGACGTAGAGTTCTTTTGCAGTGACCAGTTGAGGATCGTTGACCGTTGTGTGCATATGGTTGTGATTCTAACTTTTGGCAGATCGAGGATTTTGTCATAACAGTGCTGCTGTGATATGCGTATGGTGGGTTTCTGGTAGATTTTGTGAGTCAGGCTTGGGTCCTGTTTGGAGCTTGGAACTGCTAAGAGTTCTTGGAGTCGAGGAGTGGTTGCCGATTGTGGTAAGTGTTGTGCTTTAGCATAACTGTTGTTTGTGTGGATGGTGGTCCCGATAGTGTGATAAAGTATGGACTAGGAAGGATATGACATTTGAGAAGCCTTGGTTGGCGTGGCCTGTTCGGACCGACGCGATTGTTTGGTTGGGAACAGAAGGGCCGTGATGACTTCTGAATGTGACGAAATTGCTAAGTGTAAGATGCAAGTCTTGGTTGGTGCCTTGGGTCAGAATATTTTGCTATTGTGGACTCAAGGGATTGAGGTATGTGTTATGAGTTGGAGTTGATATCGGATGAAAGTCATCATATTGTTTTGTCGGATGACGACAGTCATGTCTGACTTGAGGTTGGTTTGTAGCCTTAGTATCAGTGATCTGATGATGAGGCATTGAGTTGTGTAGTAATGAGTAGTGGTGTGCTATTGCACGAGAGGCATGATTGGGTTTGTATAGGTTGTTAAGTACCTATGAGATGTTTTGTTTGCGTGACGTGTACGGTCAAGTGACTCGTTAGGGTCAGGTGACTTAGTGACTATGATGCTGGATTGGTTTTCATTTGTGTGAAACCTTGTCTAGGATAATGGTGTGCCACCTGATGTTTTTCCTGGGTGAGAATTGGGGTTCGTGATAAAAGTTCGGGTAGAGGATGAAGATTTGAGGGTTTACTGAGATGCATTCTTTGGTATTCCAGGTGAGTAGGTGAGTAAGTGAGTTTCTCTCTAGGGTTGGATGTTTGTGTTGTTGCTCGTGGATGAGTGTTGTGTCAGCTTCAAGATGACGTTGTTCACATCAGTAGGGTGATGATGTGGTATCAAGGTCAGTCGACGTTTGCTGAACGTCAGAACTTAAGTAAAGTTTGTACACGGGTTGTGTACCTTCGTGTGATCGATGTCAGGATTCGACGTCGTGTGTTTGCCCTTGTGGAGATGGTCCTTGGTGTGCATTGTGAGATGCGGTTGAGCCAGTTCGTGGCAATAAGAACGAAGGAGGTGATGGTCTATGTGTTCGAGTATAGAGCATGTTTGAGATCAAGTACCGTGGTTAATTGGTGTCTTACTTTGCGTTTGTCGCTGAAGTAGTTGTGTTCGGTTAGAGTTATGGTTCGACGTTGTTGGTATAAGTTAGATCTTGATCCTACGTTTCATGGATGTTTCATGAATGACCGTGGTGCCAGTACAACTTGCACGTGTGAACAGTCTGTATGGAAATTGATTCCTTAAGGATGTGTATTCTTGGTACCAGTTATGTGACAACTTCAGTTTTGGGGTTTCAGTTGCTGAGGCATGTCTGCTGTTGTACAGCGTTGCCGGGGCATTTATATTGTCGTGCAATATTGCTGAGTTTGCACCAGAGGTTGTTGATGATTGATGAGCTGTGTTTGGCTTGCGAAGCAGTGTTAAATTTTGGCGACGAAATTCCTTTAACAGGGGGAGAGTTGTGAGACTCCAACCTGTTTTTTTTAAAACTGTTTTAAGTGTTGATGGAATTGGAATGACCTTTTGACCTCGGTGATGATTTAAAGACACGTGTGGTTTGGTTCGGGACTATAAAACATGTTCTGTCATCGAAAATAGGGGTTCAGTCGACTGAGGGGGTGAGTTCAGTCGACTGAGTGGGCTTTTTGGTGGTTCAGTCGACTGACTTGGAGGGGCCAGTCTACTGACCAATGTCGGTAGGCCATTTGTGGTTTTTCAAAAGGTTTTTCAGTCGACTGGATTGGGGGTCCAGTCAACTGACTTATGTGTTTTGGCGTTTTTCTATAAATATCAAGCCTTTGAGATATTTTTGAGATATTTGTTTTAGATCTGGTTTCTCTCTCCCAAAACCTCTGTCTTCTCTCCAGATTTTGAGGGGTCCGGGGCTCGATTTTCAGCGATCGAACTGTGGATCCTCGCTATTGGTGCTGGGGGCTTCGCATATATTCGGACATAATTTTGTTTCGTCGAGGTTTAATTTTTGAGGCTTCGAATTTTGACTTTTCGAGGTAGGATTCTAGCCCATACTACTGTATAAGGATGTTATATGTAATTATATGTGTTTTACCGGGTAAAAAATACATCAAATGTCATATTTATGTTTAAACCTTATATTTTGGATAAAAAGCATATTTTTCACTTTTCTTGGTTTAGTACATCGTATGACTTGTGATTTTATGATTTTCAAAGAGGATTTTAAAAATGGTGGGTTTTTGTAAAAATCTCAACACTTGGTGTTTTGGAGGTTTTGACGCTACCCTTTGTGATTAAGTCCCGATTTTTGAAATGTTTTGTTGAAAACGAAAAAAAATATTTTAAAATATTTTTGTTTGATCACTATATTGATGGATGGATCTATATACATGTTTCATGTATTTTGTGATAATATTTTCGTTGTTGAGTTACGAGTCGGTGTTTGAAATGATTCTCTAAATGTACCGGGATAGCGGGTATGTAGCACGAGTTGCTCTCGATGAAAGTCCAAAAACGTGCGCAAAGTAGGTGCTTTGTACCTTCAGGTTAGTCCCCGTAAATTATGCAGTTGGGTGCTTTGTACCTTCGGATTTTGGGCCCATAAATTAAGCTTTTACGTTGTGCTGCTCTGTATAGAACTTTTCATTATCTAACCGGTCTTATGATGTATACGGATTGGGTAAGGGGCATGAGTTTATAGTTGTTACCTTTGTCCCCTTGTGACGGAGTCGGTACATAGGAATTATTTATCATTCTCCTCGGCTGTGTGACCCGAGTAGAGCATACTGTTTTATCGATTTATTTTCCTCGGCTGTGTGTGTTCCGAGTGAAAATATCTTTTTTCCTTCCTCTGTGTGTGATCCGAGTGAAAAATAACATTTTGGTTACTGCTTTTCTTTAACTGCGAGAACGTTATCTGCATTGTTGATATGCATGGTTTTATGGATGAAAATGTGGAGTTTTATGAAGTAAAGCCGTTTTGAGGCTCGTGTTAGCCTGATGGGAAAACTTGTAATTTTGGGTTGAAAAAACCTTTTTGGCTCTTGTGATTGAGCCTGTATACTTGTGATTGCATATCCTGCTTTACAGCTTATAGTCTGTTTCTATTAGGCTTTGGCTCACGGTGTGGAATTTAACTGTAAAACTTTTTTCAAGTAAGCGTGGTCCTGGAGGTTGACCCAATGGTGCCCGATGGTGGCTGATGACAAGACCTTGTTGTGTTGTTCTTATTAGGTAGTTTATACCTTTCTGTATATATTTCATGTTTAGAGATAACATGCTTAAAACATATGTAATGATTATGGATGTATTCATGTTTTAATGCTTTGGAGAGAACCTTGGATTGGTTGTTATTTTCTGTAGTTTCTTGCTACGTATTTCGTTGTTGGGATCAATGGTTTACAAACGGAAATTTTAAATAATTTATGTTTCATTTAGACTCTTGTGTTTCGAGAAAGATTTTTGAAACGGCCTAAGTTTCTTTTAAAATGAAAAGAATTTCTTATCCAAAACTTGTATATGTTTTTAAAGGCTTAGCTTGTGGGGCTGTAACTGTAATTTTTTTGCTACTCTTTTAACTCAAATAAATCATCGGTAATACGTTTTTACAAAGGTTTTGGCCTTGCTTAGCTTTCTGATTTTAAATCCCTTTTGTTTGGGCGATGTCGGTGGTTGTTCAGTGACTTTTCGCGTGACTCGGAGTTTGAGGCGTGACATTTAATATTTGAATACAACGATAGTGAAATTTATCTTTAATGTGGCTAGTGTTAGAACGAACAAAAATAAATTTCATCATTCGAATATAATGAATAATGAATTTTTTTGTTTGGTGTGTCGCCGAAAAAGGGACCATTTGAGGTCACTAGAAAATCGTCAAAAGCCATAACCAAAAAGTTGCTAGAAAATGGTTGCCAAAAACGGTCGCAGACAGTGTTCAAAAATAGTTACCGACAGCACCTAGAGTTGAAAGTGGTGATGAGATAACGAGGGATTTGTATAATGTAGTTACAAGAGTTTGTAAATAATAAGGGTGATTTTGTCTATAAAATTCTCTATCATTAAATTAAAGGCCTTAGCTCTTAAATTTTTAAAGTTAATGGGGCTAAAAACTTTTAAAAAATTAAGATGGACTAAACGCACTAAAAAGTCTAAAAATTAGACTTTTAACTAATTATCCCATATTTGTACGCTGTAGGAGTGTTCACCATTTAGTTACGCTCGATTTTAACATTAGATTAAAAATTAAATTATTTTAAATGATTCTAAGAAGATAAAATTCGAAACCAAATCATTGAGTGTTATAGAATTGGATCAATTCGAACTAATAACAAAAATAACAAAATATTCAATTCCAATTTAGAATCACAACTCTAAAAGTAAATATTTTACTTAATCTTTTCTGTAAACTTTTTGTCTATTATTTCTTTAAGTTATTTTACTTTATACTTTATTTATTAATTATTTTCTTACAGAAGATATTTTTATAAGTATAATATTTTGTTTTCTTAAATTTTATTATTTTTATTAATTATTAATAATTTAAAAGTTACATAGTGTTAAATGCCAGTGGAGAAAATAATTAAGAAAATACTATCACTACTTACATTATTAAAAACTTAGGTGATTTCATTCGGAATCATATTCAATAATAACTTGTCAAAAAGAAAGTAAAAAACATGTGCGCGCGCACACACACACACGAGAAAACAAAGAAGAGAAAAGTAAAAAAACAATTAACATTGATGGCGTCTCTTTCTCGAATAGCACCCTGAGTTCCAACCTGAGCTTGAGATAACAAAGAAACGTGAGAGGGGACGCAAAAATTACTCCGGCGAGACCCCCTCCGACGATCAAATCAGTAATCCGAAAGAATGGGGAGCAAGTAAGTCAAGGAGAGAGAAGCATAAGCATACCTTTTTCATTCATTACCCTTGGTCCTTTATATAGTATCTTTTTAGACACGTGGCATGATCCCCCGTACCAAACGGTTGTACTAATACAGTACAAATGGATACTCAACTTTCGGTGGTACTACGTGATAGTTACGCGCTGGACTGACCGGGCGTTTCCTTATGGGTCTGGGTGATGTTGTCTAGGAAGGTTACATCTGTCGCATATGCCGCTTAGATCCAAACCGTCTGTTCAAGAGCCGTTGTTCTCGACCGTCTGGTCAGTGTAAGCTGACCAGTGACTCGACTTGGATGGGTTCGTTCATATGGCTGAGCAAAACTTCCTAACACTGGTCCTCAGTAAATGGGTGGAAAGACTAGAGTGCCCTTCACACTCATCAGTAGTCCCATATTCTTGATCATCAAATAAAAGAAACGTTTGATGGTCAAGAATACCAGTTACTCCACCAAGGGCAGGGGGGTTAGTGAAACATTCTCATCGAGTCAGGAGATAAAATTCAAACGTCGCATGTAGTGGTACCTTTAAGAATGACAGCTGTCGATGTACCCCTCTGGTGTTCCCCTAGGAAGCAGCAGCGTAACTGCTATTCACAAGGAAATATCATAATTGCACGCGCCTACACATGGCGACCGTTGCTTGGCCCATCCTTCTGACTCACGTGTCACTTTCTAAACCGTGGATTTCACTAACCTTTTCTAATCTTAGACGACCAACATTAAAGGGCGACTAAACGTGCTTTTAAACTCGGTTCCATGTCCTTTCGTTCATCGTTTGGCATTTAAGGCTTTCTCACGATGTGTTGAGCGACTTCCAAAACACTCGAACCAGTGAGGAGGGATTTTTCTTCTTAATTTTGGTACACTTTTTTCCTCCCTTTTCTATGCTTTTTTTTTTTGAGAAACTTAATTTCTCTGGTAGTGGAATTGAGGAAATCGAAGGAGATCTTGTTTCTTTGGGCATCATTTCCCAACCGATCTAGGGCTTCGATCTTAGGTTCTTCTCTGTCTTCGAATTCTCCTTTACTCAGTGCCTGGTTTTTTTAATCGTCGGGGAACTTCAATGTTCGACGACAGGGAAAATATTGTAATTTTTAGTGATTCAAGTGGAGAAGTCACATCTTCATACTTAAAAATCCACGAAAAGTATCTTGGGGGTTCAAGCGCTACCGAACCTATATCATCCTCATCTACTTCCACCCCCATTGCTGACTACATTCTCCAATTTCAACCTCCAATTCTTCTAGACACTCCTTGCCTAGCTCCGAGTTTGGAAGAGGAAGATGAAACTTGGTTGAGAAAAATCTTCAATGTTTCAAAGTTTTATTTGCAAAACTCTCTCCGTTACTTTATAACTCCAAGTGTCAGATGTAAACTTCTTTCCATATGGTAGAGGGCACGCCTATTTATAGAAGTGTGGATAACAGAGTTATGAACAGATTCAAACTCTTTATAATTATCTCTATTTTATTTATTTTTAAAGAGATAATTATTTAAACTTATAATTATCTCTTTTATTTATTTTTTAA
>JAOTRH010101673.1:0-15877 GCA_034768845.1 Heliamphora exappendiculata
TGTCACATCAACCATTGTAATTTATTATATGAATTCAATAATTTAACATTTTCTATACCAATATATTAGAACTTTGTTTGGCATTTCTAAAACAAATCAGTTTCTTTTCTAGAATTCCGGGCCTAGTTTGATTAACTATTTTGCAAATCATTTTTGATGAAAAAAATTTATTTAAAAAAAACTATCATATTCATATTATATTGATTTGTATAAGTGGATTTCGTATTTATTTTGATTGAAAATATTTTTAGAGAATTTAACAATATTTTTTTAATATTTAATGAAAAATAAATTTAATTTAGAAAGCCTTTCCAAAACCACATTTTGAAATTATTCACCAAACAAATTTTCTGTATTGTTTTTTCAAAAAGAAAATATAGAATTAAAAATAAAGTTATTCTTTTCAAGTTTTGGTCAAATTTTTTTAACCTTTTCAATTCTCAATAAGATAAATTTAAAAAATCTAAAAAAATAGCTGAAATGGGGATTTTTTTACCTTTTTTTCTTTTTATTGAACTTTTTAAAATTTGAACAAATCTTTTATGTTTTAGACGCGTTTAAACTGAAAAGACTGAAGAAGTGAAAAACAAAAATCAACAAATCAAAAAAAAACATTTATGACCTAATTTATTAAAAATCTAATTAAAAATAAATAAGTATACGGGTGATTTGGTTTAAACTCCCATTTTGGCTACTTTTTTAGAAATAAAAACTAAACTCTAAATTATTATCCCACTAGATCTCATTTCATATATTGTACCTAAAATATCTCTAAAATAAATCTGAACATTTTTCATTATGATCGCCATACGATTGATAACGTATATTTTTCATAGCAAGCGAACTTGAAAAATATAATTATGATAATTCACATGCATTAAGTATTTGAGATACATATATAACTATGGTAAATAAATAGATAAAATGGACGAGGGAGGTCGAATAATCATCTGGTTGATGTGGCAACCACGTCAACCTGAACCATCCTACACGTTGTACAGGCCGACCTAATATTAGTCGTGGCCAAGCTCAAGCGATAGCCTATAGAGCTCAAACACATAAGTGGCTTGCTTATGGGAGTTTAGGCCCGAGTTCAAGTAACAGCATAGTTCGACTACAAGAATTTGGCATATTAGGTAGCTCAGCAAGTGGTGACCGAGCAGAATAAATCATGAGGTATCGCCATCCGAGCTCAGTGACTGCAAGTCTGACCTTTCTGACTCTTCTATGAAGTTAGGCCATCCCTAATGGTTATATTAAATTTGGATGTTAAAATGGTTGTTATATGATAAAAGGTACAAAAAGTGGGACCCAAATTTGTGTATTAAGTTGTTAATTTGGAAGTGTGTGTGTGCTCTAATGATACAGTCAGTATTGTATTAACTCCACACCACTAACAGCTATTTGATCTCCTGTACTTTACTTCTTGAACAAAAGCTATTTAACCTCCTACACTTCACTTCTCACAGCTAAAAGTATGATTAAACTCGTCCTGAATTCGTTCCCATAACTTTGCTCTTGATTGATCTGTGCTCGTTGTTGCATCTTCTGATACGCGCAACCATGCTTTACAAAGTGCTTCATCTTCCTCCAATTGGGATTCCTTTCTTTATGGTGTTCTTGACTTCTTTTTTTTTGGGTCGTGGGAAGTTGGAAATCACTAGTTTGGGATTGTTGATATTGAGATTGATCTGAGACAAATTGAGTTCATGGAGTAGATAAATATTGTGAATTTGGTAAGTATATAGAAAATGATTGGGAGTCGGTTTATTAAGAACCGAACTGTGAGTTGTTCGGAGTGTTGAGGAATGGAGGTCTGGGATCCATTTTTGGAAAATGGAAGAGAGCTCAAGGGAGTTCCAACATGGACTGCGTGAAATATAAATCAATCAATGAAAGGGAGTTCCAAGAGATAGAAAATTGACTGTGTGAAATTTGGATCAGTTAATAAAAGGAAATTTGACGGAGTTCAATGGATGGAAAATGAAAGTTCTACAACGGTAACTTCTGAATTTATCATTTTTTTTATTATTAAATTCATAGATCTCCTAATTTAAGTTTGTTACTGTGATAGTTAACTGTAACAAGACAGATAATGAAACTAGTGGTCTGACACACTTTAAAACAAAGATAGCTGAATTATTGGAGACAAAAGTCCTAATCAATTTTGTTAATTGAACTAATACTGAGATAAAATGAGGGTTAACAATGCTATTAGAGATGGCCTTAGGGGGCAACTCAATTGCCATTAGGGTTAAAGTGTCAGTAGTGGTTAACGTTATCCTATACAGTACTTGGGGGTAAATGAACAATATGACATGATAAAAAGAATATGCAAAAAGACATGAAAGCATGATATCAATGGTATGTCACTATTAGGCTAATAGCTGTAACAAGGGCAGAGAAAGGACGACCCGACCTGAGCTTGGGTTGAATTATGTTAAACACCCAAGGCGAGTCTAAGTATCTATTTTTCTTATAAAAGGCAAATAAATAGACCATCAGATAAAGATATGCACTCTCATTTCCAATAGCAGAAACTTTGCTAAAATATTTTCTTGCCTTTCTTTCTCTAAAACTAGCTTTAATCCGATTGTCGAAGGCCCACCGGCGAAATCACCGGCAGAGTCTCCGACGGGGCATCTCATCCCTTTCTTGTGTAGACGCACGCGGATGACATCTCGGACTGACTGGCCAGCGTGGACGAGACACGTAGATCCCACTTTTTAATTTTCTACAATCTAGCGCCGTCTGTGGAAGGTTTTACGAAGAACACCTTCGTAACCAACTGAAAAAACCACGCCTATAATGAACAGAGAGAACAACTTGCATCACATGCAAAAGCTTTGCACTCGACTTATCATTCAAGGAGCAACCAGAAGAGAAGGCACCATGTACACTCTAAAATCCATGTTAGAGGATCAAGGGTGAACCAAAGGAGAGATGAGACCCAGGATGGTGGCTCTCATCAAACTACACCATCCCAAGGGGGCTATCCACCTCGTTATTCTCTACAGCGGGTGGTGGAGCAATATCAAGAAGAACTTGATAGGAGTGACCAACAGATGGACAAACTTCGGAGGGAGTTACGAGAGACAAGAGTACGCCTATATCGAAGGCAGTTCCTGAAGCACAGCCGATCCTCTCCGATTAGACCTACCATAGGCCAGTCGAAGTGGTGGAGGAGGTGATCCTCCACCTGGGCAGAAAGACGCAGCTCCAGACAAAAGTCACATATTTGGGTCTAATAGAAGGAGGCCCATCTAGACACAAATCTCCAACAACACACACGTCCCAAAAGCGAACCCATAGTTAGAGGTGCGCTAAGCAAGGCGAGTGCTCAAGCACAATGAGGAGAAAGAGGACCCTAAACAGTGGCTGCATCTCCAGCTTGAGGATAAGCTGCAATCACCTCAAGGAGGTTGGCCAGAGATGTTGCGAGATGGGCGCTTGAGCAGATCTCTACCTCTCTTATTACAAGGGAGGTAGACGAAATGGAACAGCATAAGAAGTTCCAGCCACCTAAATTCAACATATACGATGGGAATGCAGATCACATGGGCCATATCAGACATTTCAGACAAATGATGGCCACATAGAATGAAAATGACGCCCTAATGTATAGGGTATTCCCTTCCATCCTTGTGAGGTCTCGTTGCGGTGGTTTAACAAACTACTAGTTGGGTTAGCGGGTAGCTGTAAATAGCTGACCGAGCTCTTTGCAATGAGATTCATTTCAACCAGCAGGCAGCCTAGAGAAAATTGACTCGCTACTCAACCTTAAAAAGATGGAGAAGGAGAGCCTGAGGTCGTATGCTCGATGCTATTGGAAAATGTTCAACGACATAGATGATAAGCCAGTAATGAGCATCTTGATGTAGCTTCATTCAAGCTCAGGCTTAATAAGACCTACAAGCAGAGACAATCCCTTACCAAGAGGCCAGCCACTGGAATGGTCGAGCTCATGTAGAGGATTGAGCAGTACATGAAGATAGAGGAAGACGTGGAAGGGGTGGTTGCTGAAGTGCCAGTTCATGTAATTCAAAAGGAGACTCGAGCTGAGAAGAAAGAGGGAAAGAAAGCCAAGGAAAAGCTCGAGAGGGAAAAACAAAAGGAGGAGCCGAAGGCCAGCTTCAAGGTGGCCAACACGATGTTCAAGGAACCAATATACAAACTCCTTCTGTTAATCAAGAACAAGCCGTGGTTTAATAAATTATTTTGTAGTGTTTTGTCAACATCATCATCGAGAGTGACTTAGAGGAGAAAAGGGTGTAAAACGGAGTAAAAAGGAGACGAAGAACAAAATGGGGATTTCCAAAGAAGTTTCGACCAGATGGATGAGTCTAACGTCCGAACGAAATTGATCTAGTAAGAAACGTGTTCGAATGAAAAAGCTACGGTGGTAAAAACGTCTCCAGACAAAATATTGACAGAAAGAAATGCGTTGGGACGGACGAGTATAGCGCTCAGACAAAGCCTAAAAGCGTTTGGACGAAATACCCATCGTCCGAACAGGGCAAGCAGGTAGAGTTGGATCTAGAGACTGAAACTGCTAGTGAAAAGCTCACCTATAAATAGGTGGCCTGGGCTCATTATTTAAATATATCTGGTTTTAGAATACAAAAGATTGGTGGAAGCTAGAAGGCTAATTGGAAGGCTCGAGACATGTCCAGAAGTCGAAGATGGAGACTCGAGACTTAGTTCATCTTCAACTTTTCATATTTTCTAATCACAACATGAGCGGCTAAACTTTTTCTACTTTTAAGAGATGATGAATCCCTAGTTCGGTATTCTTAAGAGTAGTTTTAACTCGTTTGTTTTTTCTTTATTTTGGATTCAATTCGTTGTATGGTTTGAGATGTTGACGTTTTGACCAACGAGTTTTTAATTTAATTATCTAGTTCCGTTTTTATTTTCTGTGACTGTTAAAACGAGATCATACAACTGTTATATATGTGCTTTGATATTCGAACGTGAGATACTTTATATTTCGTTAGGACAAGTCATGCTTTAGACTATCAGTTCCAAAAGCTTAAATATTGTATGCCAGGTTTGGATTCGAACTTATCTTCTTGATAATATGTATCGATTTTGTAGTCGCGATAGGATTGGATCAAATTGAATAAAGATAAGAATATCTTTCTAGCTTGAATTCTAAAACTTTGATTTCATAGCTTTTTTGTTTAATTAGAATCATAATTCAAATCAAACTTTTTTTTCTTTAAAAAAAATTATTAATAAAATATTTATAAATAAATCATAATTGCATTAAAATCTTTGTAGATGATATCCGAGTGTTAACCACTATCTTATGAGTTAGTTGTTAAAATAAGATTTTAAATAATTATTTTTGATATGCTACGACACGAACCAAGTATTTTGTTTGAAAATAAAAGTTAAGGTATTTGAGATATGTATTGATTTTTTTTTAAATTAAAAAATAAAAAAAATTATTTAAAAAAAAAAATCAAATAGTACACTTTAAAAGTTGATTTTTTTAGCAAAAGAATCGAGGTAAAAATTAGCCAAAACATGCCTAAATCTTATTTAGCATCTTATGTATTATTATTATTATATTTGTTTACTATCATCCGTCACTTAAATTTGCTTAATAAAACGTAGACAAATCACAGAATAAACAAGATTCCATAAAATAAAAAAAAACAAGTGATTTCCCTATTAAGTATTCTTTGTATTATTAATTAATCTTAATCAAATATTCATAAATACAATTATATAAATAAAAAGGCTTCTATGTGAAAGATAATACTGCAAATTTTACGTTCTTCCTTTTTTTCGCCGGGAAATAACAATTTCATGATTCTTTACCTTTGCAAGGGCATTTGTGTGCGATTTTATATAATTTACAGCAAGCAAAAAATCTATAATACCCGAACAAGTTTATTTATAGTTTTTTACATATAATTTTAGTTTTAAGGGTGCGTTTGGCTTGCATTTTTTGTCTATATTTTTTTTTAAATTTTTGGTGAATTTTTGTTAGTATTATTTTAAATGAGTGTATTTTTTAAATTTTTTTTATCACGACGGATCAAAAAAGTAAAAAATAAAAAGTTCAAATAAGATAAAAAAAACTAACTTAACCAACTTTTTTGACTTTTTATAATTTTTTTTATCTTTAGTGAACTGTTTTTAATTTTAACCCAAATGGGCATATTATAAATCCATTCATTACGAGAAATTAAAAAAAATAAAAATTAAATAAAATTCAAAAAATTCAAAAAGACAAAGAAGAACTTAAAGAAAGCCTTGAGATTTTTCTCCACAAACATATACTTAAATCAACGTACACAAAATTTTATTATTTAAAACTATAAATTTATAATTTTTTCTTTAACAAACTTTTTCATCTTTCAATTAAGTACCTTTTTAGCTCATCTACTTGAAAATTCAAATAAATAAATATTTTTAATTAAAAAATAAAAATAAACAAAACCTCTAAAATTTATTCCAAACTGGGCCATAGTTTATAAATTTTCTTCAAGACCAGACTAATATGTGAGAACCATCCTCCACCACGAAATATAAAAATCAACTTATATATTCACCTGATATTCCACGTATGCATCTAAATGGATTGGCACGAGACACGTGGCCCAATAGAAAAACAGATTCAATTTCCTTTAGCCAATCACAATCAACATTTGGATTAGCCTATCTCCCCCTTCGCATATACTTTTACCAATCTCCTGCAGCTTCTTCTTCCACAACCCTCCTCGGCTCCTCCCCAATTTTTCTCTCCTCTCCGGCCGACCATTCTCGGAAACCGCTCCTCCTCCGGGCAATGGCTTCCAATGCACTGATGAGCTGCGGCGTCGCCGCCGTCGTTCCGTCCGTCCTCTCTTCTTCCAAGTCGAGATTCGCCGCCGCGATCTCGCTCCCAAACGCCGGCGCCAACGCCGCATCCGGCCGCTTCACCATGACTGCTGACTGGATGCCCGGCCAGCCGCGGCCGCCCTACCTTGATGGATCGGCGCCCGGGTAATAATCTTTGGGTTTCGAATATCTCTTTCTACTTCTTCTTCTTCTTCTTTTAATCGTTTTCGATTTGTATCCGCTTCGAAGGATCTGTAAATCTTGTGATTGTGAAATTCAGTGATTTCGGATTTGATCCACTTCGTCTCGGTGAAGTGCCGGAAAATCTGGAAAGATTCAAGGAGTCTGAGCTCATTCACTGCCGATGGGCTATGCTTGCTGTTGTAAGTTGATTTTCCTTTATTTGAAACCAGAATCCATTGCTGTTACTCCCCAAAAGTAAAATTTTTCATTCTTGAGATGCATAGGGTATTGCTTTAGGCCCTGTTTGGCCTGTATGAAAAAGATTTCTTTTTTCGAAACTTCTTTTTATTTTTTCATATTTTGACCCTTTTTTTTACATTGTAATTACTCTTAACTAATGAAATCTAAAAGGGGAAAAGAAATTGACTGGATATGAAAAAAAAAATCATTGAAGACAAAAAAGGTACGTTTTTAATAGAAATTACCATTTTTTCTCATTTTTATTTTTTAATTAAGTTTTTTTTTGCTTTTATAATTTTTTAATTAAGAGAAATCTAGAAATTAACAAAAACAGATTAAAATTTTAAAAACTCACTAAATACGAAAAAAACTCAAAATACAAGATTAACGTTTAAAAATTGAAAAGTCCGCTATTTGGTTGCAGTTTTTTTTAATATTTCTAAAAAAATTATTCAAAAATAGATAAAACGCTTTTCTTAGTAATTTTTAGAAATCTGTTTTTAGAAAACTGAGTTGAGAAAGGATCTAAAAACTGAAAATTTTAAAAATAATTTAAAATTATTTTTGTTTTCCTTTCTCTGTCACAAGACTTGATATACTAAAAAAATAATTCTGAACTTTGATGATCAAATACGTTTTTTCTTTTAGAATTTTTTGAAAATTCTTTTTTAAAATATATTTTTTAAATATAATTTTAAAAAAATACAACCAGACGAGGCTCCGTTTCTTTCGATTTAGCTTATGTGAAAGTAATTTCTTTTTCATCTTATCAACTTTACAAGCTGTGGTTAATTTTTTTAATTTTTTTTAAGAATCTTCTTGTTAAGAGTAATATTAAAAGTGCAGAAAATTTTAATTAAAGTTTTTAAAAAATAATAAAAATTTAAAATAAGTCAAGTTTTGGTGAAAAAAATTAAATTTTTAGTTTGTTCTCAATTTTTCTTTCTTCAAATTTCTCACTTTAAAAAAAAAAAAACTTTTGACAAGCACTTTAAAAGTTTTTTAAAAAAGAAATCAGACCCAATTTAGAAAATTCACTAACATCAAAAAGATTTTGAAAGGATTTTTTTAAGGCATTTCAAATCGAATTAATATTTTCATCTCTAACACAAAATTGTCTCCTCCATTGTCCAGTTGATTGCCCATGGAATCCTGTGGTTGATTCCAAGGTTAGAAGAAATGGTATATGAGTTTGTTATTGACTAGTGTTCTAAATTCTGGTATTGTAATACATATTTGTATTGGTAATACGATGATATATGGATGAGTTAATATTAATCGGTTTTATTTAGAATAATGACTTATTTGCTTGCTCTATTTTGTTTATTTTCATATTTAGCGAACTTTTTCATTATTTGGTAAAAGTATTATATATTTTTCGAACTCTCTCGCCGATATGAACTCCAAAAACAAGACTCTTTGACCAAAATATGAAATAAGTTCAGAAAAAACCCAAATAAACCAAAACAAGCTAAAATAAGCCAAGTTTGATATTGCTTATTTTTTGTGTTTAATAATTTATTTTAATTTTTGATTATTTTTTTTATCGAGATGATTTTGAAAACAATAATTTTTTTACCCAAAAATAAAAAAATTAAAAGGGAAAAATAAGCAAAAATCACATAAATTAGCCCAAACGGGGCCACTAATATTGGCTGATATTGATAAATATCTGTATAGATGTCCAAAATTTCGTTTTGTATCGACCAAAACAATACGCAACGCTCGATATTTGAAACCCAACTCTTACCACATTGTTGCTGTAACAGAGTTTTCTAAACATGGGTTCTTAAATCATTTTTCCAGCCAGGGATCCTAGTTCCAGAGGCCTTGGGATTGGGCAACTGGGTGAAAGCTCAAGAGTGGGCGGCGATCCCTGGCGGCCAAGCCACCTACTTGGGCCAACCGGTCCCGTGGGGCACCCTCCCAACCATCCTCGCCATCGAATTTATCGCCATTGCCTTCGTGGAGCACCAACGCAGCATGGAGAAGGATCCTGAGAAGAAAAAGTACCCCGGTGGAGCTTTTGATCCATTGGGGTACTCTAAGGACCCCGTCAAGTTCGAAGAGTACAAGGTCAAGGAAATAAAAAACGGTTGGTGACTCCACGCCCTCTTGCCTATATTTATTCACTTCTACTAATCCAAATTTTTTTTTTCCTAAAATGCTCAAAATTCAAAATAAACGATTTAGATAAATTGACGGTGACCCGCAATACACACCCAGTTAAATCTATATGCTACAATTTGAACTCCGGGTACTTTATGAGAGTTTCTTTTTTAACCACTTATAGTTTTCGATGTTTATTTTCAAACGTTCGAAACGTGGTCTCACGATTCGTTCATCGGCTCGTGATTTGTCTCATACAGGTCGGCTTGCCTTGTTGGCTTTCGTCGGATTTTGTGTGCAACAGTCGGCTTATCCCGGAACAGGACCGTTGGAGAACTTGGCCACTCACTTGGCTGATCCATGGCACAAAAACATTGGAGATGTGATTATCCCTAGAGGGATCTTGCCATGATAGTTTGTTTTACCCAGAACCTTTGTAAAACTTCATGTAACATGTAATGAAGCAAAACTTCATGTGACATTTTGATCTGTTTTAGTAGGTCTTTTTGTTTGTTTGTTTGCTTTTTCAAAAATAAAAATAAAAAAAAAAATCTCAAAGGTATTTTATGGGTTGTTGAATTGTTAGCACAAGAGAGTAAATGTGGTGGAATTAGTATCGAAAAAATTAAATATGGTAGAATTAGTATCGAAAAAATTAATTGAGATAGTGTACAAATTAACTCGAACGCCTTGAGATATAAATGAGAGAGAGAGAGAGACCAACCCTAAATCCTTAAATTGAACATGACAAATGAGAGCAATGATAACTATAATATTCTTTTTGAAATAATTGACAACTATAATATAATCAAATTCTTTTTTAACTAATAATAAACACCTAGAATTTAAATATTCATTAATAAAGTTATAAAGTGTAATTTTTAAAATTGATCTCTCTGAGTTTTTATCTTTTAAGCTTTGCATGGTGCCGTTATCAATGCTACTATATGTGGACGCTAAAATCTTAGGGTTGTATAATTATTATTTAATTGATCGTGATTAATAAATTTTTATGATTAATTAATGTTAAAATTTACCTCCAAAAAAATTGAATCTATATTAAGTTATTGGGCTTGACCCATTTTAAGAAATGAATTTTATCCGTATTAAAAAGAGGGTTGATCAACCCATTAATTTAGGTTAAAAGACGGCTTACAATATTATATGTCAAAATTAAATTCAAAATATGAGGAAGAGAATTTAAATTTAAATTTGATTTTATCTCCAAAAGAAAATAATATTTATTTTCTCCAATTCAAGGAATTATATCAAATAAGAAAAAAGAATTCAAAACTAGGGGTTTTCAAATTTAAGATTCATCTTTTAAGCCTATAAATAAAGATTCTCATTCATTTAGAGAGAATTTTTGGCTAAGAAAATCTCCAAGAACTCTTCAAAGTTCTCTCTCTCTCTCTCTCCAAAGCTCTGCTTAGAATTTTTTTCAACATTCTCGTAAAGGATCATCAAGTACTTCAACAACATGTCGATTTGTCTACAAGTTCTGACACCAAACACGCTCTACGAATTAAATCTCATAGACTCGACACTTCTAATTGTTATTCGAGGCCAAGCTTCCAAGTCCTCGATCAATGGCATTTTCTTCAATCTTCTCGGTTCGAAGACTGAAATTATCAACTAGGTCAATTCAACATCAAACTATAGCAACCGCCGAATTCTAACCCTTTCGAAAATCGAATCAGAGGTTCATCATTATTTTTGGTGTTAAATAACAGAGAATTATACAATTTATTTTAAAATTAATAAAATATTATTTTGTACATTCTCTTTTTGTGTTCTTTATTGCAGACTTGAAATTTGTGTGTTACAAATTTTTGCATTCTCTTTTCGTATTCTTTTTGTGTGTTTTTTTTTTAAATTTGATTTTATCTATAAAAAAAAGAATATTTATTTTCTCCATTTCAGGAAATTAAATCAAATAAGAAAAAAAATTCAAAACTATAAGGTTTTCAAATTTAAGATTCCCTCTTTTAAACCTATAAATCGAGACTCTCATTTATTTAAAGAGAATCTTTGGTAAAGAGAAATTAAGAACTCTTCAAAGCTTTCTTTTTCTCTCTCTCTCTCTCTCTCTCTCTACTCGAAGCTCTGCTCATAATTCTTCTCAACATTCTCGTGGAGGATCATCAAGCACTTTAACAACGTGCTGATTCGTCTACAAATTTTGACATCAAGCACGCTTTACAAGTCAAATCTCATAGAGTTGACACTTCTAATCGTTGTTTGAGACCAAGCTTCTAAGCCCCCGATCAAGGCCGTTTTCTTCCATCTTATCGGTTTTGAAGATTGAAGATATCAACTGGGTTGATTCGACATTAAATTATAGTCGCCGTCGAATTTTAATCATTTTGGAGATCGAATCAGAGGTTTATTGTTATTTTTTGTATTAAATTATAGATGATTGTACCATTTATTTTAAAATCGATAAAATATTATTTTGTGCATTATTATTTCGTGTTTTTTATTGCTGACTCAAAATTTGTGTGTTACACTATAAAAGTATGGGTGTAATAAAGTTTTTAAATTGAAGTATGGGTGTGCTTAGAATGTGTATGTATTTAATATTTTTATGGTTTCCTTATAAATTAGAATCACCATTATTTATAGGCTCTATTTTTATTTTATTTTTTTACATTTTTTACAAAAGTGACCACCCTCGTTGTGCATGAATATGTGCACTACATAACAGCACCTAGTAGAGAAGCTTTCAGCCCCACCTCTCTCTCTCTCTCTCTCTCTCTCTCTCTCTCTCTCAATTTTATGGACAGAAGATAAAGCTTTCTCTTTGTGGGTGTTAAGCTGAATTAATAATTTATAAATTAAAACTTATAACAAATATTATGAATATTTAGTAAATATGTTAGTTTCTAATTAAAATTTAAAAAAAATAATTATAACCTATAGTAAAAATTGTGAATGTTTGAAAACGATTATAATTTATTTCTAAAATCAATAACAAAAAACTAAAGACTGCCCCGATTAGCTCAACTATGTTGGGATTTGAACACTAATTCCCAAACACAGAAGAAAACAAAATCACGCACAAAAAAATATAAAATAATTAATACTGAAGATTTACGTGGTTCAGCCAACACTGGCCTACGTCCATGAGCGAGAGAGAAAATATTTTACTATATCAAATTTGAAAGAGTACAAAACCCATCTCATTTCTTTCTATCAGCTAACTTCTCAATTTTTTAATTCACGCCCTTAAATCCTAAAAATATAACAAATACAGACTCGATAGAATACAAGCCACATAGCCTAATAATTTCTACCTTGGCTTGAATTCTTCAAACCACCTTGAAGATAACCAACGTCGCTGTTGATTCTGTCGTAATCATTGTCGTTGACCTGCCACACCCAAATAACATGGCTCACACCTCTATATCGAGGTGCCTACGCCCCAACCTAGGTGCCCTACAAAGCTCACTACTTTGTAGAAGAGCGTAACCATATCTCTCCCCCTTTGTGTACACAATCGGTGAGATCACGGTCACTAACCAAATCAAGAGCAAATGAGAGTCAATTCTGTCGAGGTGTACACATGTCCGTCACATTTGTTGTACTAGTCTCGTTGCATGGAGCTTCCTTGGGAACATCCAATAACTGTTGCTCTTGTATCTTACCGGTATCCTGCACACTATCTGATTTGCTCACCTACGCACTTGTACTATCTCGTCGCTTTCATGTACCCCTGTGCCTATTCCGTGTGTTTTTCCTCAACTGTTGTTCAACCTAATCACCCTTACACTTTTTTCGTGTATGTGGTCTACCTATACTACTCATCTGATGTCTGGCAATAGCTCCACCTGTCATAATATTCCCTACGAGCCTGTATAGGTTATCAATCATCTGTCCCTGCAATACATCCATGTTTTTCTTTGAAACCCAAATAACTCCACCTCTAGATGAGAACCCGTAACCTCTCGAATCCAGCATATCTAGAGAAATCAAACTCTTCCTTAGATTCTGCACACGTCTAACCCCAATCAAGATCAAAGCAGTCCTATCAAGCCTACAAAATCGCACTATCCCTATACCGACAATTATGCTCACTACATTGTTAGCCATCTTGATAGTACTCCTATCGCATGCCTGATACGTATTAAAATACTCTCTGACTGCACACACGTGGAACGAACATCCAGATTCTAATATTCAATCTGATTTGCTCATACCTGAAGTAACTGTGAGCACCTATGATTCTTCGTAATCGGAGCCCTCTGTAATTGCTATCTCTTATTATTGTTCTTTTTCCTTATCCACCTTGTATTTCAAACAATTCCTCTTTAGATGACCTTCCATTTCACAATAGTATCACTTCCCTTTGCAACCTTTCAACTTAAAATGACATTTTTTCTTAGATCCCTCCTGCTTCACTGTCACCCTGCCTTTAACTTTTCTATTGCCTGATGCAACCTGATGCCTTCTCCCTATGATCTGTCACTCTCCCTCTTCTTCAACTTCTCATGAGATATGAGAGCAGCAGCAACCCCATCTAACCCAAGATTATCTTTCCCAAACATCAGTGTAGTCCTTAGATGCTCGTATGATAAAGGTAAGAAAACCAACAAAAGAATTGTTTTATCCTCGTCTTTGATCTTCGCGCTGATAGAATTCAATTCCATTAGTATCCTGTTGAACTTGTTCAAGTGCTCCATAAAGTTCGCTTCTTCTATCATCTAAAATGCATATAACTGTTTCTTTAAAGATAACTGATTTGTCAATGTTTTGAACTTGTACCTACTCTCCAACTTAGCCTAGAGTTCTGTCGGATCACTTTCGTTGATAACTTCCTGAAGAGTGTTGTTACCGAGATACAATTGAATCGTGCTGTTCGTCAAATCCCGCATTTCATCCCACTCTACATGTTTTACCTTCTCTAAAATTTAATTTTTAACATCAATTGCACCTAATTGCACATAACCGTTACATTTTTGAACAAATTTTTATGATCCAATCTGTTCATTACGTAGAATTCGTCGAGTTTGTTTAGCATGCGAAAATTTAGATTCATCCGATATCTGTAGTTAAGTGATTGAATAAAATCTCCTAATAAATAAATAAATAAAAATTATTCAATCACTTAGCTACAGATATCAGATGAATATAAATTTTTACATCCTAAACAAACTTGACGAGTTCTATGTAATGAATAGAATGGATCATAAAAATTTGTTTGAAAATGTAATAGTTGGATGCAATTGGGTGCAATTGCTGTTAAAAATTAAATCTCAAGGGAAGTTAGTATAATTTCAGAAAATACATGAGATGTTCCTATAATAAACTTAAATATTAAGGGAGGTAAGTGTAATTATTTCTTATTTTTTTTATTAACTATCATATGAGCAACCTCGTCAATTCCTTTTAAATTTAAAAATTCAATATTAGATGCACATCAATGATAAAATTCTCAAGTATATCAAGCATTACTCATATTTTAACGTTATAAAAGTTCAATACAATTTGGTAAAATATATTATTATTTTTTTATGAATTCTTTCGGAATCTCAAACGATGTTTATATCTGAAAATAATGTGTGATGTAAAAAGACTGAGTTTTGCTTTTCAAATAAAAAAATGAGTAAAAAATTAAAAGCTGCAAAAGAATAAATGAGAGGGTAGAAAATTATAACTTATTTAAAAATAAAAAAATATAATTAAAATATTAAAAATTTAAGTGGGAGCGTTGGTCCCAGACCCATAATGCCTCCGCCCATGGCCACCTCCATCCCTTCTCCTCATCTCCTCCTCTCTCCTCTATACTCATTATTTTCTTCTAAATTATAATGTATAAAATAACATTTAAACATTTTTTTTAAAAAAAAATTAACTTTTTTTTATTGAGAGTAGTAGTATTGTAATTTTATTCAATAAAAAATTAAAATATTTAAGATGTAAATAATCTTTTTTCATGAAAAAAAAGTTAGTGAAAACTTCTTTATAATGCTAAATAATTCAAGTTAAAACTACCTTCTAACTAAAAAAATCAAAATTTAAGAAGTCCAAACAGAGCCTAAAATCCATATCACATTAGGTAAAACTATGAAACCCCTCTCTTTCCATCTCTCAAGTCCCAACCCAAACTTGGTTTGGCCCAGAAATTGTAAAGAAATTTATGCCTCTTATTTGGCATAAGAGATTGGCAGGTGAGCTCACTACCCTTTATAGTAATATTTTTAACTATTCTTAAATTGACTGAAGGAAAATTCCCCGCAGTCAAAAAATCATAATAATTTATTTAAAAAAATTATAACCTCAAAAAATCATTATTGACGAATTTCAAGTCAATCGGACAACAATTGGTAGGGGTATCAAAAAATTGAAAAAATCAAAGAATTTATCCGAAATGGACCATTTTGTGCGAATTGATTCGGTTTTACTTTGAATTGATTTGGTTCCAGTTTTAAAAATATGTAAACTGCAAACTACGGACTGGTTCACTGATTTTAAACCACGGTTCCGGTCCTGAACCGAACTAGACCAATAT
>JAOTRH010101684.1:0-15876 GCA_034768845.1 Heliamphora exappendiculata
GGAAGCGTGCAAAGCACGTGCTCTTGGGAATGCCATTCCTCTTAGCTATCACGGGCATTTATTTTCGACAGCATTGCAGTCACCAAAGAACTTTAGCCATGATTATTTCCATTAATGCTATGCCTTCTCCTATGCATTAGGGCAACCCGCAATCAATATGTGGATGGATCCTATTGTTCCTCCCCAACATGTCCAACGGTTCAGAAGGGTTTCTTCTTTTTCCTTGTCATTAGATTTCAAGCAATGAATGCTTTCTATTCATCGGGTATATAACTAAAAGGCTAACTTTCATTTCGAGCTTGCAACTTTTTAGGAATTTCTTGGGGGAGGTTTCGTCATCAACACATTTCAGGCTCTTGTTATTTCTCGTGCTTCCTTCTCGCCCTTCGGTAACTTCATCAATGTTTCTCCCCCATATTTTATAGCTTATCTTTTCATTTTAGCAATCTTGGCTCTAGAAGGCCCTTTATTCTCGACTCCCCCACCCTTGTATTTTCTTAACAGAGTATCCTTCATTCTTCATCATCACCACCAACTCCCTTTGTTAGAGTCATTTGTTTTTGGCACCGTTGGTGTCTCTTCCTCTCACGAGTCCTCCAACTATGACTCGAATCTCCTCAGCTATCTCTCGATCTGCTTGAGGTTCCTCCCGTGCCTTTCTTAGCTCTTCCTTGCCCGGTCGGTCAACCACTAATCGACATAGCCGACCCCTCCGGACCAGTGCTTCTATATGTTCCTTCATATCAAAACAGTATTCCGTGTTGTGTCCGTAGTCCTTGTGGAACCTACCGTACTTGTCCTTATTAGCCCAATGGCTTTTTAATTAGATTTTGATGAATTTTATATTTTATTTTCTTATTTAAATTGATTTTAAAAAGATTATATTTATTTATTTTTAAAAAGGTAAGTGTTGACACTACATGACTAATGAATCAACACCTTAAACCATTTGTGCTGATTCTTTGTATCAAATGGGTTGACACTAAGTATTCTGTCAAAGAACATTTTGAGTCGACACATAAAGGTAAAGTACGCTTGAAACTCTCAAGTGTGTCGACACCATTGAGAATTTGAGTCGACATCTGAACATGTTTGTCTAAGACATTTCAAGTACTCATTTGAGTCGACACCAAACTAGTTTGCGTCGACACCTTTAGTATTGGATCAGAATCCACCTTGAGTCAACACCAATGTCATTTGAGTCGACACCAAGTAATCCATTGAATTCCTAACTTTGGGTAAAATGAGTCGACACCAAAGCTAAATGGGTCGACACCAGAGCTTAAGACAATTCCCCACTCCATCTCAAACGGGTTGACACCAAAGGTTTGTAAGTCGACACAAAGGTTCTCTGCAGGAACAAGCTATTTGGGTCGACACCAAAAGACTTTGAGTTGACCCCAAAACAACTGAGTGTAGTTTTCTGAGTCGACACCAGATCAAAATGAGTCAACTCTAAAACTACCGAGGTTGACAGCAACTTCATGAGTTAACACCAAAACGAAGATGGGTCAGCACCTAAGTTCGAGTAGTTTTCTAGATAAAAAAAGTCGACACCGAATACGATATGAGTCAACACCAAAGGTCAGTCCTGGAAAATTGAAGTAATGCTTGAGTCGACACCAAAAGCTCCATGAGTTAACACCACCGTGCAGGTGAGAAAGATGCAAAATCTGTGTCGACACCATTGAAGAAACGAGTCAACACAATCACTTAAGGAACCAAGCCCTAGACATTTTGTATCGACACAAAATGGTTTTGAGTTAACACATAGGACAGATTTCAAATCTCACGCTGATTCCAACAGTTGGATTTTAGAGCATTAATTGCCTCTACCAACCCACCAATGGTCATTCAGATAACTATATAAGGAGTTAATTTTCAAAACTTAGAAGATCTGGATACTATTCTATTGCTTAAATCAAAAGCTCAAATCTTCAAGAAAGCATTTATTGCTAATTAACTCCTCCAGCAGTTCTCACCTCTTTGTATTCATTTATTTTCAATCATTTGTGAAGAGAGTGAGTGAGTAAATCTTTGATTCTCACACATTTATTGTATTAGAGGGTGAGTCACCCTTGATCCTTTAAGAGAGTCTGTGGTACTCTTTAAAGAAAAGCTAAAGAGAGATTAAAAAAGCATGGGCTATTTTGTAAGATCTTCTTGAGACTGTAAAAGATTTTGAATGCGCCCGTAAAGCATTCTATCTTAGTGAAAATTATCAAGGGGAGTCTTGAGGAGTGGACGTAAGCTTGAAAGAAGCCGAACCACTATAAATCTTGATATTCGGTTCAATTTCTCTCTCTCTAACCTCTTTAATTTCTTCATTGCTTTATATCATGATATACTTGCTATTTTTGGTTGAGTAATTAAAAGGTTTTGAATAAGATTTTTAAAATAATTATTATTATTTTTAAAATTCAATTCACCCCCTTCTTGGGTTACCTAGGACTAACAGTCCTGGTTCCTCCAGTTTGGTGTGGTCTTCAACATTTTTGATTACTTCGGGACTTGGTCAACGGGTGTGTTCAGGGGAGTGTACCTCTTGAATCAATTGAGGGGAATTTGCGACCTTTTGCTATCTGAATGCCCTATGTTGGCCCTTTTAGCTTCTTTTGCCCTTTTCAATCAGTCCAGTTCGATTCGCCCGGTCGTTGGCGCTCATGCTTCCTTTCTAGCTTGAGCCTGGCTTTATATTTTCTAGCATCCACTGTATCTTCTACGTTCATGTGCCTTTGAGCTTTGGATAAGGAGAACAAGAACTTGGTGGGTTGTAAACGCGCCATGAATGCTGCTACAGCTACCTTGTCATCCACGTCATCTACTTGGAGTGCTTCCGTGTTGAACCTAGATACGTAGTCCCTAAGCGACTCTTCGTTTACCTATTTGATGTTCAGCAGGTAGGTGGCTGATCGTTGTTGCCTCTGTCCCCCAATGAAGTGCCCTATGAACAGTTTGTTGAGCTGTATGAATGTGTTGATGGATTTGGGCTTGAGGCGACTAAACCAAACGCAGACTGACCCTTTCAGGGTAGTAGGGAATGCTCGGCACATGATCTCATTGGGAACTGTATGGAGATGCATAAAAGACTTATAAGTCTTCAAATGGTCCAGAGGGTCTTTTATCCCATCAAATGCTTCCATATGGGGCATCTTGAATTTTGATGGTAGGGGCTCCATCATTATCATAGGCGAGAATGGGAGGTTGGTCCTTTGCATCCACTCCCCCAGTCATTTTATCTTTTACCGCCTCCATAACGTTATGAAGCTGCTCCCTTATTTGTTTCATTTCGAGTTCAATCGTGGTAGTGATCTTATACTTGATGTCTAGGTTGGCCTTCCCGATGTAGGGAGGATCCCTAATTCCTAGGCTGATTTGGTGACTCTCTACCTCCACACGGTCATAGTGGTTGTTAACATTTTCCCTGGCCCCCTATCTTTGCCAGGGGTACATCGTCATTGGTGGGATTAAGCTGACTCAGTCCCCCGTGGTTCGAGAGCACGAGATTAGCCCCTCCGGCTTCAAGTAGGCCGACATAAACATGTGGAGGCCTCATTGCTTAAGTGTCAAATTGTTGGTGGAGAGCACGTGTTTATTGTGCCAACTCCTAGACCATGTGGGTCAAGTCAGCCAGTTGTTGATTAACATGTAGGTTGGCAGCACCATTCACTCTATGAGGGCATTGGCGGTTGTTATCGAAGGTCATCGCTCGTGTTTCTACAATCAAGTGTATAGGAGAAGGTTTCCACAGACTGTGCCAATTAATGGTACCTCGAAGGTAGACCCAAGAGGATTGATCAAGACGCTACCCCTTGTGCTCTTTCAAACCTAAAAGATGAAGGACAAGAACTTACACTGGTGGGGGTGTTAGTCAAATCCCTTCCGATGCTTAAGTCAGTCTTGGTTAAGATGATAATTAACTGAATGTAAAGATAGATTTTTCACCTACCTCTTACTGGAGATACCGATCTTGATTTATAGGAAAACCTTATTGACGATAGTGTAGGATGCTACAATCACGCCCAAGAGGTTTCCTCAAATCCCAGGAAATCCAAACTTACTGGTAATAGCGGGAGCGTTTCCCCAAGTCATGGGAGCGAATCTTGGTGTTACAATTGAGGAGTCAGCTATGACTGGCCGAGTCCTACTGTGCCCACTATGCTTGGGCAGCTATTCTTGTCTGGCACTCGGTCAGCCACGACCGATCCCCATCAATGATGAACCCTAAATATTTCACTATTGTATGAAACTTTTCATAATTAGAATGGGTCGAATTGTAATTAAATTGACAAATTATTAAAATCTAATTTGACAATTTAGATGTATAAGTTTTACGAATATAAAAAAATATTTAAATTTTACCTTAATGCTGAGTGTAAGAATTTTCTCACACCTTTATGTAAAGTATTTTTTATGTTTTTGAAATCTTATTTATTTTTAGCTTTGAGTAAAATGGATACTTATAGATGAGAAATTTGTATCGTTTACTAGTTTATCAAACACTAATAGATTTATTATTGTCATGCATAAAATGTCTCAAACAATAGCAAAATATCTTATTTTCATTTTAATACAGAGTATGAGAAATTTCTCATACCTTGATGTAAAACATGAAATATTTTTCGTAGATGAGCACTCATATATTGAAAGAAACAATTATATCAATATTTTGTTGTTGTTTAAAAAAAAGTGAAATGCCTAAACATTTAGTTTTGTAAATATAAGAAATTTATGAGTTTTACTTTAATGCTGAATATAAGAAATATGAGTTTTACCTTAATGCCAAATATAATAAAAAAAAATTATACCTTGATGTGATGTATGAAAAATTTCTCATACAAATTTTTCTAGTTTTATTGTTTTGAATTTTTAGTAAAATAGGCACTCAAGTATGCAAATTTTCTTAGTACACAAAATTTTTAGTACAATGAGAATTTTTTCATATGTGATATGGATAAAAACCTAAAGTATCAATTTTAAATATGCTTAAAGCTTGTTAAAGGAAAGAGACAATGAGTAAAAAAAGGTATAATCATATATCGTTAGTTAACTAGGTATAACCCGTACCTAAAAGCACTACTACTATTTTTTTAAATCATTCAGTAGTTTATAATGACGACTGAAGTTATAAAGGACAAAAAATATCAAAAAATAGTAGTAGCAGATCAATAGATTGTTCAAATACTCAAATTAAATAATAATAAATGAATTAAAAATATAAAATTATCACATCCTAATTGATAGTTATACTTTAATTAAATAATAACCGATTAAAAAGGCAAAAGTTTCAATGAACTTCATCTCACCGTTTGATTATTTAACACGAATAGAAACTTTTGAATCAATAGATACATGTTACATCAACCATTGTAACTTGTTATATAGATTTTTCAAAAAAAAAAGAAACGAAAAAAGAAAGAATGAATGGATAGAAGTAGAAAAACCACAAGATCTACAGTAAAAAAATATTTTGAACAAGAATATGAGAATTTTTAACGTGACCTATTAGAAAATTATAATAGTTTGATAGGTGCTTAAATGTGCCATTTAAACCTTTAATTTACACTTGCAAAGTTCTTATTTTTGTGTTAATAATTCGATTTTTGCAGTATTTCAGTGTTAACATTATAAGTGGTAAGATGGTGGAGAAACAGGCTAAAATAGGTCAAAAAGTGGAAAAGAGAACAAAAATGGTTCCGGCACATTTTTGTCAGGACAGAACTAGAGCGTCTAGATGGGCATTCAGACGGAAGGCCAAAATCAGGCTACGTAAGAACTAAAACCCTGCGGTGCAGCCATCCTTATAACTAGGCAATTATGGAGTAGAAATTATATTCATTTAATCTAGGCCTTTAACAGGTGAACAAAAGGTGAAGAAGGGCAGCGGCCTCCTCAGAAGATCTTCCATTAGCGCGGTTGGTTGAGAGCTTCACGTCATCATCCCCATCCATGAGTAGCTAGCAGCTTTTCTAGGGTTTTAGATAAAATTCTAGCCAAATAACTTTAGTTTGGTATTCAGTTCTAGGGTTTAGTTATTCAATTTCAATGCTTGTATGAGATTAAGGCTTGAATAATTATTTTATTGATCTTATTCTTCATATCTAGCACGTGTGTTTATTTTCTATGATCGTAAATACCTACTTATACAATGGTTATCTTGGTTCTATGATCAGTACTTGAGATAGAGTATGCTCAAATAAGACGAATCGTGCTATGATCACATCAAAAGATAATTCGTGCTAATTGAAGATACTCTATACTTGGCTATTGCCTGCATGAATTTGCTAAACGATATCGTTAGAGCTTGTAACCATAACGGATCATGATTGGATTGAATAGTTAATCCTAGACTAATACAATTGCATTTGTTACAAGGTTATGTGGATTCGAAACTCTAATACTTTTCACATATCTGGATATCTTTCAAATTTATTTTTGTTATTTTATATCATTCAATTCAATTCTATCTCATAAACTCAATCAACTTTTGTTTCAAATTAACTTTAGGAGCTAGTCAAAGAATACCGCAATTTAATCTATTTGTCCCTGTTGGAGCGATACTTGGACTTAAATGCTATTCTATCAAATAGTTGTTAATTTTAGGATTTAAATATTATTTTTGGTACGATACGACAACGAACTAATTTTTGGAGCCGTGGCAAGGGATAGAAAGCACGTTGCGTATTTTTAGAATAGTTCTTATTTTAATTTGTACTTTAGGTTTTGTTTTGATAATTTAGGATTTTTGTATAGTTCTTTTTTATTATTTTTCGGTTAGTTGTTAACTACAAGTTGCTCAGTATTGAAGGAATTCCCGTGCGAATACTAAATTCTTACCAAAGCACTATCGATGAAGCCGACGGGGAATGTAACAAATCTTTTCTTTTCTGTCCATTCTCAATGTTCAGAGTTAATCTTTTTTATATCATTAAGTAGTTCGAGTTAGCGGGAAAAAAAAATACTCTGGTGACTGTCCAAGAACTAACTTTTCATCTCTCTACCCATCTACCAACCACAAGCACCCATCTACAGCACTGCACCCATCTACAGCACTGTGTCTTTCTATTTTTCTAGTTATTTACTTATTCTTATTTTTTTAATTAATTAATTATTATTATTATTTTTCTTTATTCTTTTTTTTCTTCTTTCTTTTCCTTTTTACTTTTCTTTTCTTTTCTACTTCCTTTTTTTAATTTTGGTTATTCTTAAAAAAATGGTCTATTTTTTAAATTATTTTAGAGGTTTTGAAATTTACGATGACATATCATTAAGAATCTGGTGTTGAGATTTGAATTAAAAACCTGACTAAATCCAACCTACAAGTCTCGTCGAAACTCACAATCAAGCCACAAAAAAATAACGAATCAAGAACGAGAACAAAACCAACCAAGATGCACGCATACAAGTTTTACGTGGTTTGACAATGGGTGCCTATGTCCACGGGCTCATACTTTCACTATAATCAATATAGAATGGGTTACAAGTGTTTTGGAGCTTCAATAAAAAGAAGAGAGCTCATAAACGATGATTAAAATTGTGATTGCACAAACCCTACGCGTATTTAAAGCACTGTTCTTGCAAAGACCGATCGAGCGATCAACCTCTGTTCTCAGTTTCTGTTGCAGGTATTGCAAGATACTGTATGCTACATTTGACCGATTGATCGGTCTCACTACCACTTGATTGGTCTATCCCTAGAAGGAGAATTTTCTTCACCTCTAACAATCTCTCACTTGAAGTAAATCCATTTCAAGCCTTTTGCAACCTAAAAACCAGACCTCTGTCACCTCATAACACTAAGCAACCAAATCCCGTGTGAGCCAACCTCCCGTCTTCAAAGCTCGAAGACCAACAAAAGATGAACTGTCCTTCATCTTGTCCATTGTCACAACCTTTGTGAACATATCTGCAAAATTTTCATTAGTATGAACATATCTGCAGAATTTTCATTAATATGAACCTTCTCCAGATTAAACTGCCTCTCTTCCAGTTAAGACCGAATAAAGTGATACTTTATATCAATATGCTTGTCTTAACCTCTTTCCAGTTCTTTTAAGAAACTCTTGAGCCAAATCAGCTCTTTGCATGCTTTAGTGGCAGCAATATATTCTGCTTCGGTGGTAGATACTGTCACTATCTTCTGCAATCTAGAAACCCAGCTTATCACTATATTGTTCAAGGTAAACACATACCCCATTGTACTCTTTCTGCTGTTGATGTCCTCAGTTAGGTTCGAATCCACATACCATTTTAGCTGAATTCCCAAATCCTCATAATAGAAAGCATACCCAGTGGTGTCTGGAGTGACTTCCACAACCTAGGCGATGTCTGGCGTCGTGCAGGTCATGACATACATCAAATTACCCACGGTTGACACGTATGGTACCTTTGCAATGTAATTCCTTTCTTCTTCTATGATAGCTCCCGACTCTCTTGAAAGTCTAAAGTGACTTCCCATAGGCATGCTAACAGGCTTAGCACTTTCCATGTTGAAATGCTGCAAGACCTTTTTGAAGGGATTAAAATCCCAAGAAACTAAGGTGGTGCATATGAATCGAATCAAACGCGGCGTGACACAGGATCTGCAGCACAGAAAAAAATTGCACAACACGGAACCGTCCATACAGATGGGAACTATTTGGATGGAATCCATACTGGGAAAACTAAAACAACTCCCAAAATCTACAAACACTGTCACGCCCCAAAACTCATGTCACGTGAACCATCCAAGAAAAGCCGTTTGTGAAACCAAAGTAGACTGAAAACACCTGAGCCAAATGGGTCCAAGAGTCTCACCCAAAAACGAATTTAAAATCTTTGAAAAATGCATCTCCGAGGATTTATTTTAAGTAAAAGACTACCCCGAAAGAATGAGGTCAAGGTCCCGAGAGCCAAGCTTTTAAAACATAAACACACATTTTTTTAATGATGCCCAGACTGATCGATCTGTCAAAAGACCGATTGATTGGTCTTTGACAGTTCGTAGTTCTCACACGCCTGTCAAAGAATCGTGGCATGCAAAGGATCGATCGATAGACTGATCAATCAATCTATCGATCGGTCTGGCCCTAGACAGATTTTCAAAAAGCAAACTTTAATACTCAACACTAAGAATGTTTTCATTCTTTTCAACACATTTTAGGCGAAATGAAATAGCCTTTAAAAGTGCTAAACATAGATCCAAAACCTCCCTCGAGGCACACAAGTTGGATTTAAACGATAAACCAACCGAGAACCATCATAAAAAATTAAGTTCAACCATCCCAAGGTTCCTCTCATACATATAAGCATTTAGACATCAAAAACATAGCCTTAAGGCTTACAAAACAAATTTCTTCATGTACAAAACATACGAAATAATGATTACATGGTTCCTACAACCAAAAAGAGAAAACTATGAGTTTTTTAATCAACCACTATCTTCGAACTATACCACGCTAAGCCAAATCCTCTGAATCACCTGAAATTATTTAAACCCAACAACGTGAGCCAAAATCCATCAGGAATAGACTAACATGAATAAAAGCATATCATGTAATTACTAGCTATGTGAACAACATAACTACACCAGTTTTTAAAACAGTTTTCCTTTAAAACCACTATTGTTCACATAACCCAACAACATCCCACAATTTGGAAACACTACAAGAAATCATTTTAGTTCTCCATAAGGTTTTTAAATCAAAAAGAATTTACTCAATCACAATGATTTATACATACCGGCATTGTCGCACCAGGGACAATGGTATCAAATATAGACTCTCATTTATTGACCTAAGTCCAGGGCATCCATATCCCGTTAGGCAATGACGAGTTTTATACCTTGCTACAATAACAACCGCCTCCCATTGGGACAGCCACTTCATTTATGGGGATTGACCCGCAGGTGAAAAGAACCTATTTGCACAAATTTTTAGACTTTCACCGAGGAGCAATTGAGACCCATATTCACCACATTGTTACAGTATATTCATAATCATTTAAGACACACAGTTTAACCATTAATTCGATTCAAGGCACACAACTAACCTGTCCAAAATCACAGAGGTAAACAATAATTTTGCACAAAGCTATCCTCAACTCAACTAAACATTTTAAAACCCATGCTCAACCCCAAGGGTTAGCTCTAACATCAAAATCCATGTTTTTGCAACATTGACATAACTTTCTTTGATTTTCAGAACACATATTCATAAAAACCATATACACATGCATCCACCAACTTTGTAATAAACCTCACAGGCTCAAACATGCTTTTAAATCATCCAAACAAGGTTTAAATCACAAAGTTTATCATCCATAGCATTTAAACATGGTAAAAATACGTATAACCACATGAAACGCCCTTTTAAAGTAAGATAGTCTAGAATCCTACCATAGAGAATTAAAAACTTGACTCTTTAACTTTCGGTGAAAAAGCAACGTCGTCGAAACAAAATTCTGTTCGGATGGATGCGAAGTCCTCAGTGTGTACAACATCATTCCACTCTCGCAACACAAAAAACCACACCCAGAGCAAGCCAAATCCTATAAAGAAGTCTAGGGTTTTGAGTTATCTTCTAGAGAGAATGGAGAGAAACTTGATTGAGAAGTTTTGGACAAAAACCAATGAAAGTGCTTTGTCCCACGCACACTTAACCTCAACAAACCAATCGATCTGTCTTAGGACCGATCGATCGGTCTCGCCCAGAAAATTTTCTAACTTTACACCAGTAAGCCCAAACGGCCTGAAATTAATCCTATTATGCATTTCTAAGCTATCACATGCATACATATCATAAAACAAACTATTTTATAACATCCATATTCAATATATAACACATTGATAAAATATATTACAAAATAAAATAGAACCGAGCCTAACAAACACCCTGGCTCAATCCTTGACCAAAACTACAAAACTTTATAGTGCTATGTTTCCCTCTGGACAGGTTGTCCGCCATCCAGACAATTTTGCACAAGCAACATTTTCGTCCAAATGGACGTTGGGGCATCCAGACGGAATGGAATTTTTTTTACACGAAAAAGAGTCCCTACTATACTGTTCTTCATCTAAAACTAGTTTTATCACATGAGAACTCTATAAACTAATGGATAACGTCGTAGGGGCCTCTAAAACTCATCCAAATCTTCAACTTCAACCTACTAATGATTACAAGTTCGGTTCTAATGTCTCCATATCATGAGTTCACATTCAATCTACAAGAGAGAGAAGGTTACACAAGATTCTATGCCTCTAATGGAGTTTACATTGATTCTACCACGATTCAAATGTCGTGAAAACCAAAATAATCATCATACATCACAAGAAATCAAACACACATTCATGTATGACCATAAACCTAGGATAGAACGCTACGAAACAAAGGTTAGCATAGTTCTAGGCTACCCGAACCCCATATGTATAGATTAAAAAATATGGACAACATGGAATTGATTCAATCCATATGTAACATTAAAAACCGCTCTGATACCACTTGAAGGGACTGAAATCCCAACAAACTAAGATGGTTCATATGAATCGAATCAAATGCGGCGCGGCACAGAATCTGTAGCACAAAAGAAACTACACAGTACCGAACCGTGTGGACGAGCAAAATTTGTACGGGGAAAACACAAACAACTCTCAAACCTCAAAAATTGAAACCTTATATACCCACAAGGCGGAATAGGGCTCCAAGAAAGCCAAAAACCCAAACAAAAAAAGATATTTTGGAGGTCTATAAATATCTGAAGTTAGATATTTTCAAAACTTCTCCAATAAGTTTTCTTTTTCTCTTTGCCTTCTCTCTAACTTCTCAGGAGCCCGGGGCTTGATTTTCAATGATCCAACAGCGGATTCTTGCTATTGGCGTCATGGTCTACGCATCCATCCGAACAGATTTTCATTTCGACAAAGCTCAATTTTACACGTGATTCGAGGCGTCGAGTTTTCAACTCATCGAGGTAAGATCCTAAACTCTCATGTCTTATAAGGGTGCTATGTGTATTCATGTGTGTTTTTAACGGTTAGATTGCTGTAAATCTGACTTTGTTTCAAGTTGGGTTTTTGAGTTTAAAAACCATTTTTGGCAATTTCGGTGGTTGGCATCGGGTGTCGAGTGTTTCTTTCATGATTTTGGTGTTAAGCTTAGGCGTGTGGATGTCCAAGGGTGTTGGATGGGAGTTTTGAGGCATTGATTCGAGGTTTCGAGGGTTGAAATCGTAGCTTAAAAATGATTCCCGTGGGGGGTCAGTCGACTGGATCTTGATGGTCAGTCGATCGGATCTTGAGTTTGGGAGGTCAGACGACTGGATCTGGGAGGTCAGTCAACTGTGATGATTCTGTTTGGGGTTTAATCGACTGAACCTAGTAGGTCAATCGACTAAAATGTTTCTGGTTTGGGTTTTTAGCTTTCCAGCATGTTTTTAGTCGACTGGACATGAGGGCCAATCAACTGGGGTTCTGTAAGGGCGTTTGGTGTTTGTTTCGGTGGTTTGGTGGTTGGTTTCTGATTAGGTTTTAATGGTATTCAATTGATTAGTTATGGGATTAATTAATTGAAATACTATTGGATTCCTTTCGGAATTTGGTTGGTCGGGTTGTGGTTTCGGGGGTTGTTTCATGGCCTTGGGTGTTTTGTGGTGTTGTCCTCAGGTGTGATGCCCATGGTTAGTTTTGGGTGTTGTGGCACGGGTCTGTGACGTGCTAGTTATGTGCGGGACGTATGGGTCTGTGGTTCGGTTTAAAGGTGGATTTGGTAAGATCCGTTCTATGAGAGGTTCAGGTGTTGGCCTTCAGATTTCGTGGTGGGTGGCGTCATGATGTGAGGTTATAACTGGCTATGTGCATTTATAACTCTAGTTTATTTATGTATGGATTATGTAAGTGGATTACATGGCTTTGATGTCATTACGTGTAACGTGGTTTATGCTTTAAGGCATGTGTGTGGGGGATATAAGGAATGGATGCATGTGATGCATGTTGCATGAGTTGCAAGTGTTGTGTGAGTCGTGTGTGTAGCATGTGACGTGGTTTGTGAAACGTAGTGATAGTATATGATTTTATGCATTTAAATCCTGCTTAGGTTATGCATAGGTGTATGGAATGGGATAGATGAACATGTGGTTCTGTGAATGTTAACTCTGGCTGATGGGATTTTGGTTGGGGCTACGGTCCCTCGGCGAGAGGCCGAGAAGAAGCGTTGGGGCTATGGTCCCTCGGCGTGAGGCCGAGAAGAGATATTCGGTGGGGTTACAGTCCCTCGGCGTGAGGCCGAGAAAATATATTACGTTGGGGTTACGATCCCTCAGCGTGAGGTCGAGAAGAATGCATTGGTGGGGCTGCGGTCCCTCGGGTTCATCCTGAGAAGTTACATGGATTACATGAACTGCATTGTGGAATGGATATACCAATTTTCAAATTATTTTTAAGAGTCATGTGAATCACGATTTAAAAACCATTTTAAGTTGTTTTCAAGACTCGTGTGAAAGAGTCAAATGATGGTTATTATCCTCGTTTTCCCGTTTGCATGTGAAAATTGTTTTAAAGGTTTGAAAGAGAGTCTAAAACTGTACCTCATTTTCCTAGCATGTTTAGCTTATACTGGACGTGTTGTCTTGTATCTGCTGAGCTTTGGCTCACGGTGTGGGATTTAATTTTCTTTAGGTCGGTCACGTAGGTTGATCTGGAGGTGCCGGAGAGGTAGAAGAGCTGTAGTGTTCCTTTTTGTTCTTTTTGTTACACGTATGTTGTAACATGTTTTTTCGGTGTTGGAACCGTGTTATGTATGTCGTTTGGAGATTATATATAATGCATGTATGGTTTAATTTGAGAGTCTGTTTTGGAGTTGGGTGTTATATTTAGTTATTTGTGGGTGTTTCACGTGACCCAAAATTTGGGGCGTGACATCACTAATGCCGAAAATCAAGAGGAAGAGTGGGAGGTCTAGGTTCCTTTTTATAAGCAAAGAGAGTGAATGAAGCTTCCTTGAGAAGCTTGGTTAATTCTAGGTTAGGTTTAGTTAACTTGGGTTGCTTTTCACTAACCTTGGTTTAGGAAACTTGACAATCAAGTTTGGCTTATTTTCCTAGGTGGCTAGCCACTTGAGTGTGTGTGTATATATATATATATATATATATATCAAAATAATTTTTTTTTATTTAATTATAAGAGAAAATTCAGGTATTTTCACATGGGTTCGTTTCTTGACCTTTCGAGCTTAACTCTTGTCTTAAACAACTTGGACTTACAGCTTTGAATTCTTATCATCAATATTAGGATTTTAATATATCCTTGTGTAGTTCTCACTCAATCCCAGTTCTCGAACTCAAAAAGGTTAAACGGTCGGGCCGGTTCTTCTTACCAAACTTATGTTCCAGATTTTGTTTCCTTTGATATGTTATTTCTTTTCTATTGGTATCTTTAAGTTAGGGTTCTTACACATAATGTCTTATGTTTTCTTTTTGGGATAAATGATTGAAATGATGATCTTTCCTGAATGAGATATCTATATTATGAGGAATAATCTGTGTATAGAAACATAGATGGTATTATTATTTAAATACTTCAAACAAACGTTAGAAATGGATGAGTGGCAAAAGTATAGAGAATGTAATTATTAAATTTCTTTGAACTGTGATTGAGAGTTGATTTCCAGGCTGAGCTTAAGTATAAATTGTTATTTGAACTCAACAGGTTTTCAAAAAAATTTGGAATAGTCCGAAAAATAGAGAAAACTCTGCCAAGATTTTAAGTTTTTATGCTTATAATAACTATAAAGTTTCATTCCAATATGTGAAAACTAGTAAGTCGATTGGTGATGGACGACAATTGAAAAAACATTAATTCTATAAAAGTATAAAGAGGTTTGATAAGGTTGAGAACTAAGTGTTTGGATTGTAAAATAGAATATTGCAGGATCCTTTTTCTAGCTTGTGGGCGCTCGAGCGGGATTGGTATCCGCTCGATGGCTGAGTGTGGTGAAAACCAAAAGTGGTCTCTGGCAGTTGACCGCTTGAGCGGTGGTCTGTTGCTCGAGCAGATCCAGTTTCTTTTGGGTTTGACCTAGATTTATTAAAACAAATCTATCTTGTGGATCGATTGGGCTCCCAATCCTCTATAAATTTTATTTTATGTTTTAGAAACCCTTTTTTTTTGCAAAATTGCCAAATTCTTACTGGTCTTTAAATTGAAATTAAAGAAATTTTGAGCCTAAAACAATCTTTTCTCAAAGTTTTCTCATGCAAAGGCAATAGTGTGAGATGGTGTGTGCTAGTTCACGTGATCCGAGTTTTGGGGCGTGACATCACATGATCTTAAAATGCCCATAGAACAATCGATCCCCCTCGTAACCGTAAATTAACTCATCGGTCCTTACATGACCTTAAACTACCCCTAGCATCTTCGATCCCCCTCATGACCTTAAACTGATTCCTTGGTCCTCGCATAACCTTAAAATGCCCCTAGCACGATTGGTCCTCCTCATGGCCTTAAACTGACTCTCCGGTCCTCCTATGACCTTAAACCGCCCCTAGCATGGTCAATCTTCCTCATGAACTTAAACTCGTTCCTCGATTCTTTCATGACCTAAAACTACCCCTAGCATCTTCAATCCTCATAACCTTAAACTGACTCCCCGGTTCTTGCATGACCTTAAATTGCCTCTAGCATGATTAGAAATGGCAATGGGGCCAGGCCGGGCCGGGGATTAGTTCTTCTATTCCCGTCCCCTATTTGATCAAGTCAGGAATAGCAAAAAATATCGAGAAAGTAGCGGGGAACGGGGTGAGTACAAGAATATTTTGAATATAATTTTTAAGGTTTAAAAGAGTAATATTAATAAAAATTATAAATAATATAATAAATAAAAAATAATAGTTAATGAATTAATATAA
>JAOTRH010101716.1:0-15875 GCA_034768845.1 Heliamphora exappendiculata
AACCAGACCTACCAGATCTGGCCTCCCACAGCGCCGCTGTCGCCACAGTCGCCGCCATCGTCTGTCGTCTCCCTCGTTGACCAGATCTGAGGTTCTAGAGCCGCGCCGTCACGGCACCACCGGCCACATCACCGCGATGACACAGGGTGTCGCGGCCATCGACGGTGGTCTTTCCCTCGCGCCACAGTCGGCGTCTCCACTAATCGCTGAAGTCGTCCCAGTCGCCGCCGAAGTAGCCACCATCGCACCAGGTCGTTGCCCCTGCCCTCTCACGTCACGTCGCATCAGGCTGTTGCCGACACCATCGCGGGACACGCTGCCGTCGTCAGCTTGCTCCCGTCGCCTCAGGCCGCCGCCGCCGCCGTGTGACTCGCGTCGCCGCTGCTGCCGTCGCGTAACTCGTTCCTCCTATTCGCCTCCGTGTTCTAATTTTCAAACTTCAGCTGATTTCGTCATTTCGCGGTTGAGGGAGAATGTTAGAATATTAGATTGATTATTAAAATATTAGATTAATTTAATTCTGATTTGATTTTATTCTCTATTTATTGTATTTCCTTTCTTGTTTATTCTTATTCGCCTATAAATAGGCCATATATTGTACAGTTTTAATATACAGAAAATATACAGTTATTTTTTTATTCTCAATTTTTTAATATTTATAAGAAGAATATTTTAATCATCCAATATATGTTAGTTTAACATGAAGTTAATGAAATAATTAGTTTTTCCAAATCTCTCTCGCTCACGCTCTTGCTCTCTTATTCGGACGTACTCTTGTATTTATATCGTCAATGGCGAATTTTTCTGCTTAAATTGCAATGTCATTGGCCTTTAATTGAGATATTATAATTTGATTAGAATTGTTTATTATTTGAGATTGGTGATTGAAGCATATATTTGTTTTGGGGGAAAAAAAAAAGATCGGTTCATAAGATTTTGAGAATAAAGTGTAAAAGACAAATTTGTACTGATTATATGACTACATGTCTAATTAATTTATTTTTTTTGCACAAATCACCTGTTTTTTAATTAATTCAGAATAATGAACTATTCTAATTAAATTATGAGTTCCCAATAAGTACTAATGACATGTGACTATTTGATTAATTTTGGTCTTTCTCAAAAATAGTGATAAAAACAAGGTAGGTTGATAGGGAAATTTGTCTTTGTATTATAATTTTAACGATTAATGACAAAAAGCATAAATTGGCAAACAAATAGGAAAAAAATTTAGACTTAAAAATCGCAAGGCTTAAAGTCTGTTGTAATATAATTTTTGAGTACTGTAATAAAGAACACAAAAATAGAAAAAATAATAATAATTAAAAACCAAATGAGTCCAATAATTACTTTTAAAACGATGACAAGCATATGGTTCGATGTTCGAACGGGTTGTAATTCAATAGCTGAAATGGTTTGTTGTAGAATTGGATCAGAGCTTTTTCAAACTTTTAAATGGAGAAAATGATACAAAGGAGTCTGTGGAGAGCTTTAAATAGTTTGATTTGGAACAAATTTGAATTAATTTTCTCAAAATGAAGAGATTAGGTTTGGAACATCTGTGAATCTTAACACGTTGAATTTGCTTGAAGTGAAAACACGTATTTGTTTAAGTGGCTTATTCTTCACGAAAACCTAAAAATTTTGGGTGGAGTTTTGTGCATAGAACCTTGAAGAATGCTTGACAATTTCTAAAAGATGATTGAGAGCTCTTTGGAAGTGTTTGCCAAAGAGGGATGATAAATTTGATAATCTCTTTTCTTTTGAATTTAATTTATTTTAATTTTCTAAATGAGATTATATAATTCTTTATTTCATGGGGGAAAAATCGAACTAGAATTTTTATTTATTTTTTATGTTTTATTTACATATTAACAAAATCTAGCATGTGTCATTTTGGGAACCGTGTCAATGTGTCAAATTAATTATAATTAATTGAACCGATAATTAAATTATGTTAGATTTTGAATTTCTACACCACGTTAAAGCTTACAACCAAACAAAGGTGGTCGATATTAACTACATTTAGTCTACTACAAACAAACTTTGTACAAACCGATGAACAATAAAATAAAATAAAATAAAATAAATTTATGAAGGTAATGTTTGGTTCACTTAAATGATTTTAAAGGGATGTAAATTTGAGATTGAAATGAAAAGAGATATGAACAGTTACTGAATCAATTAAAATATGAATAGTTATTGAATCAATTAAAATACACATAGTAGGGAAATGATTGTCTTATTACAAACTTTATTCTCATAAATCCAATATTGTGGAAGTGTTTGATAATTCCATTCAAGGCTTAAAAGTTAATCTATTAAGTGAGAATTAATTAAGTTCATTTGATAACTTAAATTTATAACATTTGAGATTTTAAGTGCCTCTTAAAATATGGACAAAGAGAAATTTAAATAACAAACTTTTTATTTAATTCCAACTAAAATTATCTATTTCCATGCAAAAGTAATAATATGCACAGCTATAATTCTACTACTGCCACCAAGGCAACCCCAGTGCACTACCGCTATTATGCCACTAGTGCCATGCCACCACCATCAATATCTCACCACCACACCACTCCCACCATGTTGTCCCCAACCCTGTACAATACTATTATAATTACACTAAAAGAAATTACACTTTTCATAATCACTTTTGGGGACAAACTTGAAATTTGGTCGCGAAATGTAGTACCATTGGCTAACAACATTTTTTTCGTTGCACAAAAGAGCATTTCGGCAACCAAATATAGATGTGGTCGGCAACTTTTTAGCCATAGGGACAGAGACATGCGAAAGGTCGTTGGTGATTAAAATTTAGTCACCAAATATTCTATAATTAGTGACTAAATATTACTTGGTAACAACAAATGTCCTTTAGTGACTAAAGTTATCTTTATTCACCAAATCTATCCTTTGGCGGCTACGTTTTGATTGCCAAAACTCCCAAAATGGTGACTAAATGGTTGTCTCGAAAATTACCTTTTGGTGACTAGTACTACATTTAGTCGCCAAATGGTCTAGCATAATAGAACCTTTTGAAAAAAGAAAACGCGGGGATGGCCTTTGGCGACAAAGGGTTAGCCACCAAAAAGGTACTAATTGGAGACTAAATAGTTTTGTTATGTAAACATGATCTTTTGGTGATCAATTCTGGATTTAGGCGCCAAATATTTTGAAATAACATAATCTTTGGTGACCAACTTAGCATTTTGTCACCAATTGTTTTGGCGCAACAAAATGTTTGTGGCAAAATTTGCATTTAGTCAAGAGAAATCTTGGCTTAGCATAACCTTTGGTGGCCAGATTTACATTTAGTGGTCACTTGTTTTGGCATAACATAACTTTTGGTGACCAATTATACATGTAGTCACCAAATGTTTTGGTACAATCAAACATGCGGTGACTAAAAATTCTTTTAGTCGCCAAATGTTTTAATGTCAAACAGGAAAAAGAATAGCTGGAATGACTTTTAGGTGACTAAAACTTCCTTTAGTCACCGAACGTTTTAGCACCAAAATGAAAAAAAAATGCAAAAATGGCGTTTAGGTGACCAATTCTACGTTCAGTCACCAAATATTTTAGCTTAACATTACTTTTGGTGACTAAACTAAATGTAGTCAGCCATTGTTTTGACGTGACATAATATTTGGTGACTGAATTTATATTTAGTCGCCAATTATTTTGGCACAACATAACCTTTGATAACCAAATTTACATGTAGTCACATAAAGTTTTGGCATAGGATAATTTTTTGTGACCAAATTTGTTCATCGCCAAACACAAAACCAGTTTAGAATTGAAGAGAAAGAGTTGTCATTTTCAATTCGCTAACATCAAACGTGAAATCTGCCTTAACTGGTAAAGAATTAATGGAAGATTTAGGAGTGTTGGACTTTCCTTCTTATTTGGAACGACATTACATATCACGCCTCAAAATCCAAAAATATCAACAAGAATACTCTCGTACATTCAAACCAAAAACCTTCAAATTTACATGATATGAGATTCAAAACTAAACTAATAAAATTTGAAATTTATACCCACATTTATAAGACATGGCCATAAGGCCTTACAATCCCTTTAATATCAAATTCAACACATATTCACTAAGAGATCATGACAAACATCGTCAAAACTTTTTTTCTAATTTTTTTGCTATAAATCTAGCTCTAACACTTGAAAATGGTATACACAAACACCGTGAGCCAAAGATCAATAGGATATAACTATACAAGAATAAAAGAATGATATGTAAAAAGAAAATTTTTAAACCATCACCATGATACATAAGACAATTCTTCAACCAATGAATATGGACTTATATTCCCGACCGATTCTCAACAAGTTCTACAACTATCACCCTACAAACTTATTAAACACCATAATACCAATCAGGCAAGGTAGCAAGCAATCACGAGTGCCCGCGACTTTTATTACCACGAAAGATAATACTGCCACACCGACTATGGTTATCACACTTTCACATTTTTAATATCGCCACTCAGGCTATTTATGACACATAGACTATAGATGCCACACAGGCTACATAAATGCGGTAGATATACACTCACCTATACTAATCCAAAGCACATCATTCATCATGATGTAACACATACACATAATCTCACGTTTTATATACAAAACTTCATACACTTGATCAATTATTCTACCTATCGTAAATCATAATCAATTCCATTCTTCAACAACTTAATTTGACCTTAACCTCAGTGTAGCATATACATCGCTCTTTCATATTCGCAACACATGTGTAACATTCTCAATTCAAACAATAATAGTATTTAATTCCACCATCATTCACCAAAGCCCATTAACTCATATTATAATTGCCCAACACAACAAATAAACCAAATTTTGATTTTTATCTACACTATCACGATCTCATATCCAACCTATCAAACTCAAGGCACGTGAACTCCTCACGGAAACCCACAAAGGTAAATCGATTTTGAATGAGAAAAACCTTTAAAAAACTCACTTTTCATTCATTGTTATAGACAAAACTAGTTTCTCCAAAACGATTTTTGAAATTAGAGTTAAACTATTAAAAGAAGACTTTGGAGCTTCAATTTGAACACAAGGGGGTCTCGGACAAAACCTGGATGAAAAGACACTTTTGTAACATGAAAACAAGGTTTTAACGCAATCCAGGTGAGTATGCTCGAGTGGACCCAAAACCACACGAGGGGCCACCTGGCAAAGCCAAACTCCTTTCTCTCGGGTAATAGATTGCTCGAATGGATTCAAGACCGCTTGAGTGGTCACCCACCTGAGAGCACACCAGAAAATTTGTTTTAAACACTCAAATTTGCCACAACCCAAACTTTTCTTTCAAAGGAAATTCTATAGCATAAAACAGGGTGAAAACCAATTCCTAACCCTAAAATATAACCGAATTAACTTTTCAAGGCCTCCCAAAAATATTTAAACAGAATCAAATATCCATCAAATTTACCATTCATTAAACTTTTTCCCAATTAAACTATGATTTTCAATTTATACACAAATTCTAACATATTTTAACACACACACACACAACTCCAGTTAACTCGATTAATTTTTCAAATTTTCATTTAACTCCATTAACACACTAAATTCCGAATCTCAACCTCACCTCTTAAACTAGGGTTTTCAATATAACACAAGATTCAACATCTACCAACGAAAATTTTAATGGAACTCATATAACTTCACAAGATATCCCTTAACTCATTCCAAATACCAACTCTAAAGTTTCATAAAAATTAGGGTCTTCAAAACAAAAAGGGTTTCATATGATTTTGCATAAATAAAAGAAATTAATCACATATCCAAGGAATTTATTTAAGATTAATCGAAATTGTACCTCGGTGAATCGAAACTCAAAACTTTTAACGAAAAATTAGTCTTAAATCCATAAAGTAGCATCGGTTTTGTTTTTCATCCACCATAACTATTTTTAACGCGCGATGTCTAATTTTAATGCGATAGGTCTAGTTGAACCTTTGAACAGATAAATATATCCGCACATTTTTCAAAACATACAAATAAATTTATATGTCTTGCATAAATAAGTATATATATAAATTTATCTGTATGAAGAACAATGTGCATTTTTAAAATACGTATAAAACACACAGATAAATTTATCTTTCTTACATAAATAAGTAGATAGATAAATTTATCTATATGAAAAATAGTGTGCATTTTCAAAACACGTATAAAGCATACAGATAAATTTATATGTTTCGTATAAATAAAAAGACAGTTAAATTTATCTGTCAAATTATACTTGTTTCACTAAACAGATAAATTTATTTGTCTAGCATTTATCAATGCTAGAAAGGAACAGATAAATTTATCTGTTTAGCAAATTATGCATGTTTTACGAAACAGATAAATTTATTTATTACTTGTGTTTATTTGACTTAACAAATAAATTTATCTGTTTAACATTTGTCAATGCTAGAAAAGAACGACAGATAAATTTATTTATAAGCATTACATATAAATTTATTTATTTGTGTTAAATTTATCTGTATTATAGGCAATTGAATCTTGCGTATTAAAAATTTTATTGATAGACATTGCGCGTTAAAATTTATTTTTTTAAATCTTTAGCTGAAAATCCAACTTTCAAACAATTAAAAACACCTGAACTTGCCAAATCAAAAAACTTGCCAAATCAAAAATCCACTCGGTGAAATGTAGCTTTTGATGTCTAGAACAATCCTTGTTCTTGCAACCTTGATCAACTACTGGTCTTGGATCCTCAAATGGAAGAAAGAGAGGAGAGGGAGGTTGAGTGATCTTCCATGGAGGAAAACAAAAAACAGAGTAAGGGAGAGCGAGGAGGGAGACGTTGGGTAGGGGGAGAGAGAGGAAGGAGAAAGCTTCTTTTAAAAGCTTGGAACCAAATCCCCATGCCATTAATTTTCCAAAATGACCAAAATATCCTTTTTGTCCAACAATCTAATTAATTTTCGCACGAATACTCAAATTAACCCAAAATTAATATTTTTAAGTTATTATTAATTTAAAACTTTCATTCTCAAAATTTATCAAAATTCGAATTCATCTCTGAATTAAAATTTTTAGCCCTCCGCATGAATATACGAGTCTAACAAAACTTATAAAATGACTACTAGGCTCACTGACCACACATATATAACAAGCACATAAACTCAAAATTTATACCTCACAGGTAAAATATCACGTAAATATTTAATTACAAAAATTAAAAACAGAAGCGAATCTCACATTACCGATCTTAATACTAGTCATTGTCACTACCTCAACACTCCTTTTTGTCACTACCACCACCATGTCAACACTCTCTTTTGCCACTAATATCATGTTCTAACCATCACCACTATCACTCACCACTACCATGTGGCCATCATGCCATTGTCATCCTACCATACTATTAGCATCATCACCACTCCACCACCACCAAATTGTTACTACTACCATGCTATAACCACTATTGCCACCATTCCACCATTATCACATCATTATTATCCCTACCATTATGAACTCACCACCTCTGCTGCCAAAACCTCATATCATCAGCATACCACTACCCTTCCACCACCATGCCACCCACCTTCATTACGACTACTATATCACCATTCCCACCACCATCATCCCTCTAACAGCATACCACCAATTTCACAACCACTACTCCATGATTATGTCACCACCTTTGTTATTACCATTATGCCACCATTATGCCACCAATTCCACCACCACTTTTGTTGCCGCGAATACCATTCCACTAATATAACCATGATATCTGCCACCACCATCCTTCTATTTTTACCACCATTAATCTTTTTTATCTACGACAATTATTTTTGTTATCATAACCGCCATGCTCATATTCTATTTTAATATTATCACATCAACAATCACATCTTCTTCCGTACCATAACTACCACCATATTACTACACCACCTCCATAAATATACAAATTAAAAGAAAAAATAAAATAAAATTAGAAATTATAAGTAATTTATTTTAATTCATAACTTAATTTTTTATTAAACAATTATTCAACTTAAAACAGTTAGCATTCAAGTTTTAACGGGGGAATTATTTTAAGGTCCTATTTAATGAATTTGTTTAGAGATTAGTCTTTGCCAAATTTAGATTATTCAATAAGGTTATAATTTTAAAATTTATGATTACTGTTGACAAATATATCCTTTTATATATATATATATATATATATATATGTGTGTGTGTGCGCGCGCGCGTGTAGTGTTTGTAAGAATGTTTTACACTCTAAAATAAATAAGGGTGATTTGGTCTAAAATCCCATTTTGACTACTTTTTTAAGGATAAAAATCAAACTCTAAATTGCTATTTCACTAGATTCCATTTTTATATATTGTACTTAAAAATATCTTGAAATGAGTATGGACTTTTTTCGTTGTGGTCGCCGTGCAAATTGGTAATATATATTTTTCATAGCAAACGAACTTAAAATATGTAATTATAGTAATTATATATACATTAACTATTTAAGTTGCATATGTAATTATGGTAAATGAGTAAATATACATGGACATATACAAATTGCATATAATCCGTTTTGGTAATAGGATATACATAGTAATTTATTTAAAATTTTTTGTGAGTAATAATATTCGTCAATATGGTATCTAAATATTCTCATTTTATGTAGCATAGTTATCATTTCGCATAACATCAAATCTCATTTTCTATAATAAAATTATTATTTTTTTATTTATTTATTTTTTTTAATAAAATTCTCATGACGAATAACAGTGTTATTATTTTCTGCAACAACCATTTCTATTAGTATATAAAACAAATGGATGAACACAAAAAATGGAAGCTTTTGATGTTTACACTTTAACTTTCAACAACAATCAAGTAAGGAAACCCTAAAAAATACACATAGCTATTTTCAATTAAAAATGATATACTATATCAAATCATTGATCATATAATATAATTACCATAAATGATAAATCAATGAGATTCGTAGTATTATATCTGGCCAAATAATTATAATAGAATGTATAGCTTTCATATTTAAATTGTATACGTAATATGCATATACGTATTCAATTTTCATACTAACACATGATTGTATAAATGTCTAAAATGTATAAAATATTTAAATAAGGATTTCATGGGATAACAGTTCACTACTTGAAATTTATCCAAAAATAAATTATCAAAATAGGACTCTAAAATAATTAACCAAATGAACAATGATTGATCCAATTTTGGATTTTTAAGGAGATTTTGAGATGAAAACTACAGTGATCTAAAATTTTGACTCGTTGTAATTCAATTCCTGCTGTGATTTAGACTCTCAACATTAAGTTGTGATTTTTTATCAGAAGTTGCGGAACATGGGTCATTTTTAGTTACACGTTAGGAAATATCTTTTTTTTTTTTTTTTTTTTTTTTTTTTTTTTTTTTTTTTTTTTTTGCACAAAATGAGATATTTTCAGTCACGAGTACAATTGCAGTTACAAAAGTTTTAGAGTTTTGTAATAATTTGCACCGGTTGTTGATAATGTCAACAAAAAATAAAATTACAAGAGGTCGAAATCGATTTGTTAAAAAGTAGTAAAGCAACATTTTTGAATTACCCTAAATTCTTTACTACCGATTCAAGTAGGGTGACTTGTTAAAATCTTCCGAAACTATTTGAGGGGATGAAAATCAGTTTCCAAGTGATGCCAATATATTGTAGCTTTGATGATACATAAATGACAACGGTTACTTTTCAAATACGTGTCTTCGTGGGAAGTGTTATTGAACAATGAGAGTATTTTTGGTTAATAATAATTAAGAATAGGACTTAATAAAATATTAGTCATAAGTTCGAACTTATCTCTAAATAAGAGTCTAAAATGGACACGTGCCAAAACTCTCCTTTCTAATACTTTTAAGCCTCGTTTGGTATGTAAATGAAATTAGATATGATATGAAAAATAAATAATACTGTGAGTTTTATATATTTTTCTTAATATTAGGGAACTATAGAATAGATTGTGTACAATAATAAATTTAGGTCATGGTGAAACAAAGAATAAAATAAATATTGTAAAGTTATTTTGAATATTAAATAAAGAAAAAAATAATTTAAAACATGATACTAATAATATTAAGAAAAGACTTGATATTATTAATGCCATTAATAAAGTATTACAAATTCTTAATTTATTAAATTATTAGTCTCAATTTCGTAATACAAACGCGGTATTAGTTATTTTTGAAGACAATTTTAATTTGTGGACTCGAAAACTTTTTAAATCCAATCAAGTCCGAAGTAATTCGTGGATCAAAACATGCCCTTTATTTCCTAACATTCAATTCTCAATTTTTAATTTATCAAAAGATATTTGGGGCCCAAGGGGTGAGAGAGAGAGAGAGAGAGAGAGAGAGAGAGAGAGATTCGGGCCTGGACCGTCTGCCGCCTGTTAGCCGATCCGAACCAAGGTCTAAAGCAAACCACAGAATGTTATTTGGCGCGAAAGTCCAATTATAAACTTATTTGGCGCCTCAACCCGGCAAACTCAAAAGATCAGATCGACCCAGAGCTCAACTTCTCGGAGAGACCAACTAAACAAACACCCACAAAAATGCAGCGAAAGATCAATTCGTTCTTCAAATCATATTCCTATTCTGCCCCAAAATCTCCCGACCCACCTCCGATTCTTGATGATTTGTTCGGCAATGAAGACACAGACAAGAAAGAACCAGAAATTCGCATTACATACCAGCGCAGAGCTCCAAACCCAGATAGGTTTGGTTTCTCTTTCTCTCTTTTCTTATTCCATATCACCCTCACATTTCAATTCAGATATTCTTGTCTCCTCTTTCTCTTCATTTATCGTACCGTTTTTTTCTTTTCTTTCCTTTTTTTTCTTTGCGTGAAAATTGGTAGTGATGATGGCTCCAGTGAAGCTCCGAATAGGCCTGATTCGGATGATCTGGTATTAAAACCAGTACCAGATTTGTCTAGGAAAATCCTAAACAAGAAAAGAAACTATGCCCAATTCCATTTAGAATTGGGTCAATCCGATTTTCTTCTGCGCACATGTATCACATGTGGGTTCAAATATGCTGCTGGTTATGAAGGGGATGAGAAGGTTCACAAGACATTTCACAAGAATTACACTCATGGCATTCAATTCAAGGTACTTCAAATTTTTCTAAAAAAAAAAAGAAAAAAAAATTATTATGTGCTTAATGCTGTTTATTAAATGATTTGTTAAGTTAAAAAGTTAGTTTATGGCACAGGGTTGGCGCAATGAGAGACATATCCACTTGCCTTCGCTTGACCGCCGGCGTATAGTTTTAGTTTTGGAGGATGATCCTGCTTCTCAAAGGAATAAGGTACAAATTCACCTTTGGGTTGCAGATAATTATGTAAGGCATCATTTGGCTTCGGCTTCAAATTGTCATTTTAGTCTTTTGTTAAGAGTCTCAAGAAAGTTAAAGGTCAAAAAGTAATATTTTCTCTATACATGGTGGCTTAAAGTCACATTTTAATCACACAGTTTTTTGTTTATTTGGTTTAAAACAAATAAATAAGAGAGCAAAAGGCCCGGTTTTAAACAGGTTACCATTTAGTCTAAAGAGTGCTTCTACAGGCACCGCCTATAGGCACTGCCTTTTTTATTTTATTTTTTATTTTATTTTAAGCTTGTTCCAATAAAAAAATAAAATAAAAAATAAAAAAAATTAATTTTACTAAAAATAAAAATAAATAACATAAAATTTAACTTATTAAACCTTAAATCCTAAATTTTAAACCTTAAACTTTAAATTCTAAACCCTATGAAAAAATAAAATAAAAAATAAAAAAAATTAATTTTACTAAAAACAAAAATAAATAACATAAAATTTAATTTATTAAACCTTAAACCCTAAATCTTAAATTCTATAAAAAAATAAAATAAAATAATAATAAAAAAAATTAATTTTACTAAAAACAAAAATAAATAACATAAAATTTAACTTTTTTTATTTTTTATTTTATTTTTTCATTTGAAACAAGCCTAAAATAAAATAAAAAATAAAACAAAATAAAAAAAGCAGTCCCTATAGGCGGTGCCTATAGCTTTTTTGTAGTCTAAAATAGGGTAGGCTAAGTTTTGGAGCTTTTTTCAACTTATCTAAGTTTGTTTTTTTTTTTTTAAGTTCTGATCAAATTTTTTTACTTCTTTAATTCTTCAGAACAAGAGAAAATCTAAAAAATATATTTATTTGTATTAATGTCTAAAAAGTTCATTAAAATGTAAAAAAGCTGTATAAAAAAAGTTAGACGAAACAGACGCTAAATGTCAAATGCATACATAAAATTGGAGCATCAATTTTGGTACTATTGTATTGACAGGTTCAGGAGGTTGTAAAGGTAATGGAGATGGAGCTGGGAGAGGAATGGATATTTCATAAGCATTGTAAGGTAATTGACTTGGGCACTCTTTGGTTGGGCATATTCAAAACAGTTGTTCAAATTTTGAAGAAGACCGGTTCGCTTTAAAAGGTCAAGACATCAGTGCCTTATACTTGCTTATCATGATTCCCCTTTTCCAATTCATTTCTGCTAACTTTTTACTCAAAATCTTGGATCACATATAAATTTGTGCTGCCACACTCGTGACCTAAACTTTTGTTTAGTCATTCATAAACTTTGGGCTTGTTTGATAAACGGTATGGATTCGGTGGAATTAGTAGTGAAGTGAGATTAGTAATGAGGTAGAATTAATAATGAGCTGAAATTATTTTTTTTGTATTTGAATTAAGTAGGATTAAATAACGGATTAGATAAACTCATGTTTGATTTGGGTGGGATTGAATAACGTTGAATAGGATTATAATGGTCAATTTTCAATATTACCCTTGTATTAAGTTAATTTATTTTAAAATTAACTTAAATAAATTAATAAGTTAAATTTTATGTTATTTATTTTAATATTTTAATATTTCTTATTATTTTTTAAAATTTTAAAATTTATTCTTTAATCTAATTTTTTTTAATTCCACACATTTTCTCTTACTAAGTTATCTCTCGTTTGGCGGACTAACAATCTGATCGGATAACTAGTCCGAGGGATTTTTTATACAAATAAATATCGAATTGAACTATACTCCGGATTAATAGCCTAGACGGATTGTTAGTCCGCCGAAACAAACGAGGCATTTGATTTCAATTATTGTTTAGGAAAATAACTTTTGTACTAATGAATAGTTAATAATTTATTAAAACAATTCATAAACTAAAGATACATTCAGAAAGAGGATTATTCTGTCCTTACCTTATGGATGAGGTCAAAGATACATGAACCAATCAAAAAACTATATCATAATAACATTAATTTTTTTATTATTTACTGTGGTCAACTAACACCACCTCTACAATTTTGGCGTTGCCATGGTTGGCAATGGCAACTTGACAGAAGGTCATAGACTCATAGGTAGCTTGGTTCATAGATACATTTCCTTTACTTTTGAAAAGATCCTATTAACTGGAATGGTATAATACTGCGAATGAAATGTCAAAATTTTGCTTTTGGCACCCCGGTAGTTCCACTTGGAATCTTGTAGATTCTAGCAAACAAGGTATTTTTATACCAAGTGAAGTCTTATTCTTAAGGTTGGGAAGACTTAAAATCTTCCATTCTATTTCTATTATGCTAATATAACTAGCCCTATTGGGAAGAAAATGACTATTGATACTTACTTGCTTGATTCTAAGTTTGAAGTTGAGGTTCTTCTTAGATCAGGTTTGGAAGCCTTTTTTCTTGGTTGTTGATCCCAGGTTCCCCTCCCAAACATTTGGCCATTTCAGATGTGTCCATAGTGACATTTTTCTAGTTGCATCATTTATTCAAATTGACAATTTTTTCCTATCTTGCTAGGGAAAAGGTTGAGGAGCCCCCATCTTACTGAACTTCATAACTTTATTCTTTCTTTTATTCTCAAATGTTTGCTGTCACTGCACGGAAACTGTTTTCATTGGGTATTTGTTTTTAGCTTATATCTTTTTGCTTCAAGTTTTTATTTTTAAATTAACAAACACAAATTTTATTACTTGAAGCTTTAAGCTCACAACCTCAACAAAAATTTATAATTTCTGTTCTAAATCATAATCACATTTTTTTAATTATAATTTATAAATTTATAATTTTACCTATACTAAATGCCGCACGACTCTTTGCAGGTGTATCTATTTGTTGATTCCCAAAGAATAGCTGGTTGTCTAGTTGCAGAACCTATAAAGAAGGCCTACAAGATCCTTTCAAGCTCTATGGATAGAGAACTAGAAGAGACTGGTCCAAAGGAAGCAAGACCAAATTTGACCACCCTTCAATTTGGTGAAGTGACTTTTCAAAGGGAAGTAAAAAGAAAAGGCCCCTCTTCAACAGGTTCTGAGGTGCTGGAAGGCAACCTAAATAGAGCAATATTGTGTGAAGAGGAAGCTGTAGCAGCTCTTTGTGGCATCAGAGCCATTTGGGTCAGTCCCTGTAACAGGAGAAAACACATTGCAAGCCATTTACTTGATGCTGCAAGGTAATTTCAAAACAAAATATGCTTCTTTATCTCAGTTTTTCTATCCTTTTATGGGTATTTTCTTTTTTATTGCTAATAAGAAATAATTCATCCTAATCGAAAGAAATTAAAAAGGGGAGGGGGGGGAAGGAAACTTGTCAAATGGAAGGAACCAAAGTTCTTTTTACATGAAAATTTCATACATACTCATAAATATGGTGAGTTCCACATTAATATTGACTGTTTAGTAATTTATATAGTGTAACATGCATTGTCTATAGTCGAATCGTTTCCCTTGTTACTATTGGAATTAACACGTTAAGAAATTAAAATCTCATTAATTATAATTTGATTATTTAAATCAATATATTAAGAAATTAGAATTTTATTAATTATAATTTAATTTGCAAGTTATTGTTTTTTTTTCTGTAATTTTTTTGTATCAATATAAATATATAGTTATACCTCTTTGAAGGTAAATTTTTTATTTTTTTGATATCAGAGTTAAATTTTTTATCAAATAAAATTGTTCTTGTTTCAAAAACCCTAGTTGACCCGCCAAAACCCTAGCCGGCTACTATTCCTGTACCACCGACCACTGCGCTGCCAACGACCTCTTCTCTAGTCTGCGAGACCTAATCAACCAAAACCCTCACTGCAGCTTCTCTTGTTTTGAAAAACCCTAGCCGCCTCTCACTGTAGCTTCTGTCATCACCGTTGACCATCACCGTAACTATTAACCATCATCATCATTGTCAACACCATTACTGTCGACCATAACCATCACCATTGTCGTCAACCACCTGGTTCGACCATCACACTTTGGATTCAGGCCCATCTCCGTTGGGACCTAGGGTTCTCTCTTCCTGAAGTTCTCCTTATGGAGAGTTGTTCCATCATTGTGGACGCGAAATGGTCCCTGCTCTTGCATTGCTCCATAGGCAAGAGAAGAACAACCTGAGCCTCCATTAAGCCAAAGAAGAAGAGGCAAAGAATACTTAGATTTGTATGCTTCAACAGAAAGCCCGACTCGCCGTTTCATTGATAGTGACGTACCTGTTATATTGATTGAACCCAACATCGTCGGGTTGCCCAGGTAAGCTCCTAATCTGATGCTGTGTTTGTTGGCCTCTTAACCAATTGATGTCATTTTTTCGTTGAAATTTATTTGAAACTATCTATTTAGATTTTTTACCAATTTTTGGGCTGAGAAAGAGTATTTAGGGAAGGTATATCTGTTGGGAGACAATCACGCCAAAAATATATACATGCTCGGTGATCCAGAAAATACATCTTTATTAACTTTCAACAATTACAATAATCTGAAA
>JAOTRH010101727.1:0-15875 GCA_034768845.1 Heliamphora exappendiculata
AATTCACTCCCCACCACCACCGGTTTACTCCCCACCACCTCCCGTTCCCTCTCCCCCACCACCAGCACAATCCCCACCACCTCCACCACCTGTTCACTCCCCACCACCGCCTGTCTTCTCTCCTCCACCACCTGTTCACTCCCCACCACCGCCTGTCTTCTCTCCTCCACCACCCGTTTTCTCTCCTCCACCACCCATTTTCTCTCCACCACCACCAGTTCAATCACCCCCACCACCACCTGTTTTCTCTCCTCCACCACCTGTTTTCTCTCCACCACCACCAGTTCAATCACCTCCACCACCACCCCCATCTCTATCTCCTCCTCCTCCTCCTGTCCTTTCTCCACCACCACCACCCTTCGCAAACGTTGCCCTCCCACCAAACCTGGGTGCCGAGTACTCATCGCCTCCACCACCGATCTTCCAAGGCTACTAAGCAGTACACATCATCAACTTCTTTCTATTTAGTCTTAAGATTTATAGTTTCGAAAGTGAAGAGGAAAAAAAATGTACACACCATTGCAATTTGAGCTCCTCAGCAAGGAATCTTTTTTCTTTGGTAATTTGAATCCACATTATTAATTCTGATTCTGTATTCTTGAATTTTATGATCACTTGACTGCCTAGGCATGATTTTGTGATTTATCAATCGCAAATTTAACGGCGACCATTAGTCCTTGTTATTCCAGACAAGTGCATGCATTCCACTGTTAACGCATTCCTTTCGATTATGAAGGTTTTAGGCGATATTTTCAAATCAAGATTTTTACCTTGTAATTTTTTTAAATTTTTTTTAAATTTCATTTTTCCTCTTTTTGAGTTATGAAATTATTTATTCATGATTATATTATAATATGTCTTTTACAATCGACAACAATACTAATCTACTTAATCTTTTTGGCGATATAGTCGTTCTAACATAAAAATCACTGACCTAAAGAGAGAACAAGTAATTAGTTGTAATAGAGAAAAATGAAATGTTAAACTCTTCAATTACCATCAAACTAAGAATACTAAAACTCACAGTTAAAATAGTGTAATACGTCTCTCGTAATTTCATGAGACGAACATTGAATGGAAAATTTTTATTTTTCAACGGGACTTCAATTTTTAGTTCAACTAGGACTTATAGTCTTGTTATTTTTGGCTATACACAATTCGGCCTCATTAGAAGTTAAGCTCAGTGCATCTCAAACACAATTGAATGTGTTCGTCCTGGCACGTACGTACCATCATTAAGTTCTGAATTAATTTTAGTGCGAACACCAACGACAACACAACGACATGACTTTTATTTTAAAGAATGCACACACAGATAAGATGAGGAGGTAGAGAGAGATACACATATATGTATATATTAACCAGATATATAACTGATCTACATTATACTTGACAAAAATTTAAATGACTGGAAAATAAATAATAGTATTTAAATATGTATATATGTATATATATGTGTGTAGAAAATAATCAAAAAGAATTTAAGAGAAGAAACAAAAAGATATTGTTCAATGGTCGATTAAACGCATACTTGAGTAGTATTTCTACTACCATTTAGTAATACGACAATTTACCCCGAACCACTTGACAAAAACACAAAAAAAGAGGAGCCACACCTCTGCTTATATTTTGGGCAAAAGCAGCCGGCCCTATAAAGATCCCTAGACTGAATATGATGGGCCTAATGGGGCCTAAATTGGCATTCAGATCCCCCTCATGCAGTAAAAGAAGCTATTAAGGTTTTTTGCAGAATTTGGACAGCAACTCTGCTTAAACTGGACTTTTGTAAATTATCTACGGGCAGATGTTCGGCTAAGGGGGTTGAAAAAGCTATTTTCTAAATGGGCATAATGGGGAACCAATTGGCCCTATAGAGCTGGTTTGGGCTTAGGTGGCAGCCTCACATTGGTCTATGCTTTTGACACCCTGAAGGCTTTTTTTAAAGACGAAAGAAAATAAAAGAGTGTAAAAAAGGTATGATTTTGACTCCAGGAGAGTGTTACTAGAGTAAAAATGACTTTTTGGATCCAACCATGGACTTCGTTTTGCTCAAACCATTCCCGATTAGTGGGTAAAATATCCAAGAATCACCAAATATCAAACTTTTGTGCTATCCAGTGTTAGTCAAACGAATTCAATTTGACATAAAAATTCACATCTTTTATATAAAAAATTATGAAATTGACTTCCTGGATTTTTGTTGTCATAGGAGGTTAGAACAAATACTCTATGTATTTGGACCGAAAAGGCCGTCGAATTGGGTTAAATCTGGTTAGAAATGACCTTAATTGATGTTGATGAATTCGTTTTTTGAGAACGAATATGTATGTGCCATTGGACATAATTACCTCATTCGCAGACTATTTTCTCGATAAAAAATAGCTAAAAACAGGTTATTAGGTCCTCCAAGGGACAAAACAGTATGAGTTTTAATATGCAAAACGAATTGTGCTCTGGATGATATTCTATAAAAAAATAAGGGACAGAGAAAACATTACCATTCCTTTTTTGACTATTCAAAGAGTTATTTTACCATTTGTGGACATATAGGCCTGATATCGTGAATTCCCATCGTCGGATGCCGTCGGTCTTGTCATAGATTTTTGTGTTCTTCTTGAGCTCGTTATAGTTAACGGCTCTGATCTGAGTTCTTTTGATTGGATCATTTAGATTTTTCTTGCATGGTCATGAACAAAAATTAAATAAAAATAATTTTTTTTTACGAATATTTTTTAGAAACAGTACAAAATGGGGTGCCAACAGGTATGTCTAACCAATGCCATCAATACTTTTTAGTATTCAGGCGTGGTACCTTTGCTTTCCCATTATTGAATTCAACCACATGTATATATTATTGTATGCAAATATGAAGAGATGCTAGGCATTAGTTGAACGTGGAATTTGTGGATATCAATAAGGTGCAAGTTTGTTCTGCAGGTTCGCAGGCAGTTGCAACTACTTCTCATTTTGTTTTGTATTGGTAAGTTACACAATTTGTGATTTGTCCTAAAGTTTGTCAATAAGTTTTATAGATTTGTGTTAAACTTATTAAATAAATTAACTAATGGTTTTTTATGGTACATTGGACATAAATATGACTGACTCTTATAAAATTAACGTGTACGTGAACAACTTCGTAAATGTGTAGGCAAATAGCATAGAGGATGAATATGTTAAATTCGAATATGAGGCGGGTACATAAGGACCGTCCCAAATCCATTGCTTGTTGTTGGAGCACTTGCCGGATCAATGTACACGTATAAGTATGTGGTTAAACAACTATGTCGAACTTCAAAACTTAAAGGGGACGCGGTTGCGGGAGTTGGAGGTAACCCACAAGTTACTAACGAGTAATTCTGTATGAGTAAGGAATGTTTTGTACAGCTATGTAGTTTACTAGAGTCGCACTGTGGATTTTATGGATCTCAAGAAGTTGCTTTGAAGGAGCAAGTATCTATGTTCTTGTGGATGCTTCTAATAATAGGAATACATAAGAATGGTTCCAACACCATGGAGAAACAATAATATCTTGTTATTTTTATGCTGTGTTGGATACTTTAATTGAATGGCAAGGGATTGAATTAAGCTACATGCCATAAATGGCGTGCATCTAAGAATTTTGAACTATCGATGATATTACCTTACTTCAAGGTAATAATTTAAGCATGAAGAAAAAAAAACATTGTTCATTCAAAATTTGTTATACACAAAACAAGGGATGAATAAAAATGCATAAATTATTCTATAAGTTATATGGCCATACAAAGGGCAACAGTATCTTGGCAGGATGGGAACTTGGCCAAGGCCCGAAGAATCTTTAAGAAAAATTCAACAAGGTGCACTCGTTTAAATGATCCACAGTTGAACAAATTTTTGGGATATGGAAGGCAAGGTGGCCGATATCGAAGGATATCCTTGTCAATTATGATTCCAATACGCAAGTAAAACTCGTATGCGTGCTACAATGATGGTTCACAATTTTATACGGTATAACTAATTGGTAAATATTGTCCGCAGATTATGAGATAGAAACTCTAAATGAATTCAACTATATGATGAAATTAGACCATCCATATAGTGCCACGAATGTACTGTGCAAAGCAATGACCAATCCATAGATCGTCGAAGGAGAGATTATGGTTCAATTTGTAGGAAAAGATCATCGAAGGAGAGAAATTATGGTTCAATTTGTAGGGGAAATGTGTGATTTTTGGTGATTAATGAAAAAATTAGACGAGTTTTCATTTTTTGTTTTAAGAAGTGAAATTACAAATTTATATTAAATAAAAAATTTTAATTAGCTATAGCGTTACAACCACCCGTTGCTCTCTTCGCTTTGGTCGTGAATTCCATTTAATTAGCTAGGCACAACTTAGTTAAAGTGGAAGTTATAATCTACCAATTATCTCGGGACAAAAAAATAACACTTGTTATAAGTTAAAATCTAAATTTTATTCAGCCATAATCTATAATTTATAATACTATTCATCCCAATGACATAGAATTACCCATGGTTAATTAGAAGGTGTGCACGAATTAAATTGATCTAGCTCTTAATAAATTTAAGAACAGATGTAATGTTCAATTCATAAATTTTGAAATTAATTTGGACTATTAAATCTAGTGGAATCTAACCAAAATTGATCCATTAAAACTGATTGATTCCAAATTGCTTTCATTTTCTCTTTTCAAAATATTAAAATAGTAATATGGATATTATAATCAATAATATAACATAATAAATTTTATAACTATGTAAAAATACAAGTTTTTGGAGAAACGTGACATAAAATAGAAGATGAAATCTATTTGAAGTTACAAAAAAAATAAAAAATATATAATTATAAACTTGCCAAAATAGAGTTTTCATTATTATAAAGTTATGGTAAATTTAATACAAATATTATATATATATATATATATATATATGCATAATCTAGTTATATAGTATTAATTATTATATAATTATATATAAAATATTATATATATAATTATAAAATTAAAATAATTATTATATAAGATATTTTAAACAACTTCGTTCAATTTTAAATCAAAATTATGATATTAAAATCAAGAATTGAACTGTATCACAGGGTTAATTTTTTTTTTTTTCAAATCTAAACCAGATTGAAAAACTAAAAAAATCGAATTAAATCGCAGATTTTTAGATGGTTCCAATCGATTTTAGGTATTAGTCAATTTTTTTAACAGCCCTGTTAACTCGTTAGCATCATTTCCAACCGACCTGATTTATCAAAATTGCCTTCAAACGCACGTTCGATCGGATCGGAAGTTTTCTCGTTCGTCTCAACTTGAATTAGTCATCAAGCACCAATCATCCCACATTGAACTGTGGAATTTCCAAACGGAGATTCAAAATCAGAAATTTTTCCGCTTGGAGTTTCTCGGTATCCAAACACACGCCAATACAGATTAGGGAGTTAAAAATTTTCCGTTTTCTCCCATGGAGGACCAGACGTCAAAGTTGCCGAAGGAAGATAAGGAAAAGCCCGAAGAAGAGGAAGAAGCAGCAGCAGCAGCAGCACTGCTGCGGCCTAAAGAAGGCGGCGGCGCCGGTGGCGGATGGGGCGGTTGGGGTTTCTCCCCGTTCTCCGTTTTATCTGATCTCCAGAAGGCCGCTACTGTCGCCGCTGAAGAGATCTCTCGCAATGTAATTCTTAACTCTATCTTTCTCTGAATACACATGAATTTTTTTTTCTTTTCTTTTTTTTCCTTCTCCTAAGTCGATCTGTTTGATTACAAAAGTGGTTTAAGTTTCATTTATAGGTTTAGGCTATCCAGATTACGAAATAACTCGGCTGAAAGTGAGCTTTATAGTTTATGCGACTTCTTGGTTTTCTTGAAGACGCGGGTTCTAATGGTTGGGAAACCAATATAACATAATGGATAAAGCAATTGTGGCGGAGTTTTTTTCTCTTCCTTTTTTGTTTTGTTTTTTGTCCTGAGTTTTCTTGACGACTAAGTACAGGGATATTGGGCTAAGATGAGTAATTTCATTAGGTTTTTTACATTTGGGGATTTCTGGATAATTGCATCTGCTGTTGCGTTCAAGATTTTACCTGTTATAGATATCAAAATTAGGATAGTTGTTCAACTACTAACTTAGATATGCTTGAATTAGGCATAAGATTTCATACAATTATACTCGGTGTAAAATAAAATCAAGGTGTGTACTGGTGATTCTGGGAAGTAGCTTATGTGTATGCAATATGCAGCTTATGTGTTTGTTTATAATCAAGTATAGAGTGTTGCACTAACTGGGACATGATTGTTGATTGAATGAGTTCAAAAGCATCCATGGCGGACACCCAGTGACTTAGGTAGTGATTAGGTTGCATTTCCCTAATAAAGAGACTTGAGTTTAAGTCTTTGTAATTTTTCTATTAAAAAGTGATGAATTCCAAACGGCATATAGAATCCCTAGGTCCTGTTTTGTTGGAGTATTGTGGATTTATGGGAGTAGGATTGTACTATTTTATAATACTCCCAACTATAACCTTGTCTGGTTGGCCAATTTATGGTTGTTTAAACATCTATTACTCCATTCATGAAAAAATCCAATCCCAGGGAGATGATGGGTTTTTTTAGTCCTAAGGCTATAGCTTGGTGGGATAAATAGGTAAAAGACAAAACTGCCCGTATAATCACATCTTGATTCTATCAAACTCGGAACTATTAAGCGTATTTATGTACATTATTATATTTAATTCCTCCCGAATAATGTCAATCAAACAATAGACTATTTATCAATATGTTATCCTACTGGCAATCAAATACAGATTGGTATCATAAATTACACTATTGATCCCATCGATAGACTATTAATCACATCAAGTGGTGAAGAAGGAAGAGGTAGAGAGGCTTCTTCTATTTGAAGAGATTAGTTGGAGTCAACAAGTTAGGTCTTTGTGGATTAGAGGGGACGACAATACTAAATTCTTCTATCGCATGGCTATTGCTCATTGAAGAACTAACTATATTAGGAGGATCATTGTTGAGGGGTTAGAGCTGACGGAGGAGGGTCAAGTTGCTTTGAGTATTGCTAACTATTATCAAGGCCTTTATTTGGAGCAAGCAGTTCGTAAACCTATGCTTGATAATATTGATTTTGCCTCGATTAGCCTTGATGATCTTGAGTGGCTTGAGAGACCGTTTGTCAAGGAAGAGATGGGGGAGGCTCTAAGAAGCCTTGACAAGGATAAGGCTCCAAGCCCGGATGACTTCTCGAAATCTTTTCCTATAAATGTTGGAGTTTTGTAAAAGGGGGTGTGATGGCTACCATTAAGAGCTTTTACTTTATGGGAATTTGAACGGAGCCTTAATGCCTCCTTTATTGTGCTAGTACCAAAGAAAGGTGGAGCGATAGAGTTGAAGGATTTTAGACCTATTAGTCTGATAGGCAGTGTATATAAAACCACTTCTAAGTTGTTTATTAAAAGAATTAGAAGATGGTTGGGAAGGTTATTTTGGAATCCCAGAACCTAATACTGTTTTGATGCCTAATGAATGTATCGATTCCAGAGTCCTCAACAAAGTGCTTGGGATTATTTTTGAGTTCGATTTAGAAGGTAGATGATCATGTGAAACGAGATTTCCTTCTTTACGTGCATCGTGGGATGGGCTTCAATGATAGGCGGGTGCGATGGATCAGATTATGCATTTCTTTGGTAAATTTTCTAAATACTAGGAAATGGCATCTCCAAAGGTGTTTTTGCCAGCTAAAGCGGATTTAAGGCAAGGTGGTCCTTTGTCTCTCTTGTTGTTCCTTCTCGTTATGAACGTTTTGAGTAAGATGATTTATAAAGTGGCTTTAGATGGCTTTTTCAGTGGTTTTTTGGTAGGTCCTAGAGAAGGGTAAGGGATTTTAGTGTAACATTTTTTTTTTGAAGATGATACCATTGTTTTCTGTGGAGCATAGGCAGATGAGTTGAGATTTTTACATTTATCCTTCTTTGCTTTGCAAATTCTTATGGGCTTCAGACGAATCTTGCCAAAAACGAGATTACTCATGTGAGAGATGTAGCTGATGTGGAGGCATTAGCTTTGAATCTCTTTAATGTGGTTTTAGTGGAGAGTTGTGGAAAGGTATCATGAGGGTGTGCCAATGTAGGATGCTCCTCCTCCCAGAATGGCTCTTAAGGCAGGAGATGGAAGAAGAGTAAGGCCTTGTTTGGTTGCAATTTTTATTTTCAATTTTTCCCAAAAAATACTCTGAAAATAGACAAAACGTGTTTGCTAGCAATTTTCAGAAAACTATTTCAAGAAAAATGTTTTTGCTTTTTTTCTCTTCCACATGACTTGGTACACTAAGAAATAACCCTCAGCATTGGTAACCAAACGCATTTTTTCTTTTCAAAATATTATGAAATTTCTTTTTAAAAAAAAGAATATACTTTTGAAAAATACAACCAAACGAGGCTTAAGGTTTTAGTTGGATATCTGATGTGGTCATAGGCCTTTGCAGGAAGCCTATCCAGATTTGTCCAGTATTGCGGTGAATAGGTGGGCTGTTGTGATTAATTATTGGCCTTCAGATATTAGTGTTGGTGCATGTATTTCTTTGTTTAGGAGAGCTTTGTTTGACTCTTTAGTATGCTGTAGCCTTTATGGTGAATATTCTTTGGATTCTTTCGGGTTGCAAAGTCCATCCGAATGTAGAGGACTCGTTGGTTTGGTGCCCGACTTCTAACGGTGTGTTCTCAGTAACAACCCCTTATAGGGGCATGATGGGCTTAGGGGACTGTAAGTGCTTGTGGAAAGGAGTGTGGTGTGCTAGAGGTCCTCCCTAAAGTTGCTTTTTTTGTTTGGACGACTGCCAAAGAAGCTATCCTAACTATTGATAACTTGAGGATGAGGGGTAATATTGTGGTTGATAGGTGTTGCATGTGCAAAAGAGTGAGGGAATCGGTCAATCATTTATTATTGTGTTGCCTGGTGGCCGCGCTACTTTAGGATATGACTCTATCGTGTTTGGGGGATCACCATCTTTTTATGTGCTGGAATGGAGAATGTTTGAGGAAGAAGAAGAGTAAGACGAATGCGCAAATCATGGTGCCTCTTTGTATCACGTGGTGCATTAGGCAAGAGAAAAACTATAGATCCTTTGAGGGTGTTGAGCGCCCCAATCCCTTTTTCAAAGGGGTGATGCTTTCGACCCCTCCTTCTCGGATCCAAAGTGTGTACTCTTTCTTTGGATTTTTTCGCAAGTTTTCGGGGAATTTGAGTATCTCGGTTGTGTAGCGGTATATAGGTTTCTGTTTTTTGGCTTTTGTATAACCTGTGTGTACTTGCTCTCACCCTTTGGCACTTTTAGTGACAATACTTATCAAAACTTCTCATCGATATTGGACTGCGTACTAAAAATTCATATACACTATTAATCCCATGAATTTAGTCCTTCAACCAAACATGGCCCACACTTTTAACTTCATCTCATTTCTCTTAAAGTTACTTTTTACATATTTGGTGTTTAGTAATACTGAAATTAGTAACTTATAAATTGTAGCTTGTAACAAAAGTTGTGAGTGTTTGGTAAATATTGTAGCTTATAATTGGAATAGAAAAAAAAATAATTATAATTTGTAGAAGTTGTGATTGTTTGGAAAAAAATTGTAACTTATAACTAAAACTAGTAGTAGGAAGCTAAAAGTTACTAGAAGTAGCTTTGCCAAACATCCCCTTGGTAATGGTACTTTTATGATAACTCTAAATGAAATTTGAACTGGCTTGATAAGTACGTGATTTATGAAGAGTGTTTTTGGATGCTAACAGTAGTCACTATTTTAATAATTTTAATTAACAATAGATGGTATAAACGGGCTTTTATCTTACCTTATTCTTCTAATTCGATGTCACTGGTTCTGCCAAAATCAGGGAGCTAATGCATTAAGTCATTAACATAGTTCAGGATTGTCCATACTCCATATGTTATTTGCTCTTCAATGCTATGCTGGTTGATATCCTCGGTTCAATTTTTGCTCTTTTGTTGAGTTCTGTTTTTAATGGATGCAGGCTGTTGAGGTTGCGAAGACTGCAGCAAAGAGCCTTGCAGATGTACAGAACGCAGATGAAGACTCAGAATCTTCTAAGGAGGGCGATGTGGAAGAGTCTGCAGTTGAAGGGGAAGAAGAAGATGAGCATGATAAGCAGCGTAAGGCTGCGTTGGATAAGTTGGAGAAGGCTAGTGAGGATTCATTTCTTGGGCAGGCATGTCATGGATATAAAACCCCAATTAATTGATTATCTTGCAATTGTCTTTTCTTGGAAACAGCCTCTTGCAAATGCAAGGTAAGGCTGTGTAAAATTGACTCATTGTGGTCCGCTCCTTTTCCCAAACCCCATATACACGGGAACTTCGTGCACTGAGCTGTCCTTTTTTCTATTTTCTTGGATTTCATGGTTTATAATTTGTTTATTCATAAATCATACCCACTGGATTAATTTACATATGCACAGTTATGGAATATGCATTGTTCAAATTTAACACCCCCCCCTTTTAAAAAGGGGCTTTAATTTTTTGGCATGCTACCCTCATCTCTCTCTCTCTCTCTCTCTCTCTCTCTCTCACACACACACACACACACACACACACAGCTAAAATGCAGACACAAATGCTGTCTTTGGTTGAGAAACCTACATCTCTTTCTGCAATCCTCTGTTCTTTTGGATCTTGTAACTTCAATTAGTTTGGCAATTGGTTTCAGGGTCACTGTCTGAAATATTCTATATGATGGTCGTGAGTCCTTACTTGTAGTTGACAAATGCTTGTATCATACTTTTGTATAATAGAGTTGCTTTACAATATTTTTGAAGCATCAGCCTTACTTATTTATTTTATTATCTTGATTCTTGACTTAATAGTTTTTTTGGTATTCTACTGACTTTTCATTTTACAGCGTTTGAAGGTTCTTGATAGTTCTGTGGGGAATTTTGCTTCAGGAGCATGGCAGGCATTAGGAAGTGCATTGAAAGGGGGTTCAAATCTTGTTCACAAGTATGACTCCTTTGCAACTTGACTTTTTAAGAAATGTTATTTTTATAGTTAATTGTTCTCATGATGAAAATAACATTAGTTGTATGCAGGTTGAAGTTTATGCACTTGAGACTTCAATGTATTTCGTGCACTTTTGCGGGAAGTTAATCATGATCCACTTTTAGATTGTTAGGTCAAGGTTCTTATACATTGTAGGGTTCGGTGCTCTGAACTAATCCATTTACTTGATTAGTTGAGAAAAAAATGTCTTGAAAGGAAATTTTGATGGCAAAGCACATGTTTGAATGTTTTGGGTTATATGTTTAATATCTCAGTTATGCTGTTTGGTGCGGGTAACAAGTGGTTGGACATTGGTCACAGGGTCGGGCTAGCTGCCCTACGTTAGAATAGTAAAAGATATAGTGACCTGACCCGGACCAACTTTGGGCCTTCAACAACAAATCCCAAGCTCATCCCTTAAAGGAACTTCAACACCCAGGCCCTTCCAATATAGCTCACAAGTTATTAAAAGTGAAGCAATGTATATATAAAAAAAACTTAGCATGACTAATTTTGTAGTTCAATTGGCTTGAATGCTTCTTAAGTTCTTATAGTTAAGATCTTTGGAGTTCAAGTCTTCTTAATAATCACTTTATGAAGTCTTTACAAAAAGGAATGTAAAATAAATCGAATATATTATGTTGACCTCCCTTTAGTTAGAGTCAACTTATTTCGTTGCCAGCAACGTGCTTTAATATTTTTTGCTAAAGGAATGATTTTGCTATCTTATTTTCTTCAGGCTCGAGCATTCTGCAGCAAACCTCGCTGAGTCCATTCAACATGGGAGTCTACCTGCACCTGGTTCTGTTGCCCCATCCATAATAGAGGTATTCATGAAACTTATCGTCTTTCTTATTAATTGTTCATGGTAGCTTATTTCTTGACCATTGTTTTGCAGAGTGGAAAAGCTTTTACTGCAAGAGGAATGCAAGTGCTTGAGCTTGTAGGTAAGGAGGCCATGGATCTTCTGATTACAGAAACTGGTATTGGAGTTGATGGGAATCTGAAGGAAGCTCAACCACATGGTGATGAGGATCAATTGTTTGAAGAAGTGACATTTGATAGATGCTTCTACATATACGGAGGGCCAGAACAGTTGGAGGTCACTTTCTTTATCTTCTTTGTTGAATATCTTTCTGTGCAATGCTGGCTTGAATTGTCCTACTAGCTTAAGTTTTTAAATTGTTGTCACTTTCAGGAACTGGAGGCACTATCCAATCACTATGCTCTGTTATTTAACCGGAGAAAAGCAAAGCTATCATCAGAACAGAAGTCTTTTTTTGATGGAAAGCTAAAACAAGTGCAACAAATTTTCAGTTTAAGTTCTGAAATTGATGGCATTGCTGTAGAGTCAGAAAAAGGAAAGAAAATAGAGACTGGAGCTGAGGATGGTGTTGATGAGATGAAGACTTTACATGATTCAAGTGTCAGTAAGGCTGCTGAAATGGCTGCTGGGTAATGTTGCCTTGTTCTATTTAAAGGGTTGTTTATTTTATTTTAAAATTCGGAGTCAATGGATTTGTAGATAATAAACTCCGGCTTATGTCACGCCCTAAATTTCATGATATGGTGGTACGACTCAAAGGACGCAAGGTCCAATATCAAATGAGTGGGTTTCATGTGGACAAATTCAACCTCAAGAGCTAAGATCAAGGTCAAATGGGTCAAAGTCAAAGATTAAAGTTGGTCAAAAGTAAACAATCAAACTAGCACTCTGTGAGCGCTTCGCTAGCTCTAGCCTCTGGAATGCTAAGCGCTCTCCTCTGGAGTCATTCTGGAACAAGAGTTCTTGAGCGCTCTACTAGTGCTAACTTCTGCTCGAGTTTAAAACAATCTGGAAGTGGTGTATTAGCCAAGCACTAACCAACAACGGTATGAAATCATAATTCTACTCAAAAGGTTCAATATCCACCAAACACCTCATAACATATCCACCAATTCTCTAACTTAATCAAGCATAATCTCATCTACTCATGGATTTTTTAAAAAGTAAATTTGTTACATACCTCATTATCAAACATTCATCTGACATATTAAAAAAGAAAGATGAGTCTTATAACAAAACCTTGTTCAACTACTTCCCTCATAATCCTTTGAAATCAGTCTTGAAGTTTAAGTCTCAAGTCTTATGACTTTGCAGCATATCTATCATAGCTAAGTGTTGGCCTTCAACCCATCAATAGCCGAATGGAAGTTACAACTCCCAAATTGAACTCTTTGACTTCATTAAACCCGTTGCACCGCATTAGAACTTGAAATTGTTAGGCATGAGCATGGCAACCCAATGGGAAAACTAGGCAAATAGATAATATGAGATCCAAAGTATGCACGCTGATTGTTGATATCCTTACATATTCTGATGTACTTCAAGAGTCATGATGATATTACTAAGAAATGTCTTTATCATGACTAGACTTGTGGCCCTTGTGATGCGAGTTCAATATATATATATATATATATATATATATGTATATATATTTTATAATTAGTAGAGTATAATATTTTATAAACTAATAAAGATAATATTTTTGAAAATTTATATAAAATGTTACGTAGAAAGTGGGTACTGGATAGTATGGAGAGTAAGAGGTTGAATAGTGGAAAGTTATTTGTTGTTAATTTAAGTTCACGTATTTACGCTTTATTAATTAAATTAATTTTCATTTTTCCCCTATTAATAGAAGAAAAAGTTATGTGACATGGCTTCACCAAATTGTATTACTACCTTTGGTGTTTCTTTATTATAGTTATCATAATATTTTTGCTTCTCACTTTGGACAATCAGCAATAATTTTTCTGTGGACATCTGGATATTTGTTTCACGGAAAGCCATTACATCATCAAGATTATGGATATGAGCAAAACCATCACCTACGTGAATTTTTTAGGGAGAGCTAATGCTTGCCGGCTATTTGCTTTGACCCTGCTTCACACTAAAAGAAGGGAGCTACGTCTGGGTTTGAATCTCTCTCTTTCTGTACCTTCACCTATTGAATAAATATTACTAAGTGTAATGTATTAAATAACAATAGATACCATCACTCCAACTATTAAACCTTTCTTTGATAGAGTTTCTTTATTTTGAATTGTTGTGGCATCAAAAATACTGGTACTGTAAAGAGTAAGCATGACGCAACGTTTGCATGTGAAATCAGCCTAATTTCTTTCTGTTTAACCGTCTCTAGATGATTTGTTCACTTCTAGGGTTAGATCTGATGCTCTGACACAAAGTTAATGCGAAAAATATAAGATTTAGGGTTAATAAGAGGGGAAAAAAGGAAGAAGAAGAAGAAGAAGGGATAAGTTGAAATAGGTTTGGGTTGCTTAATTAAACTCTCCATATATATAAAAGAGATACAACTCATAAAAGTACAAACATAACCTCAAGAAAATAACATAAAGATATAAGACATAATAAACTCTAATACCTTAATAAACCAAAGAAAATAGTATTGGTCAACAATGACTCATTGTTTTGTCTTATTTCATTTTTGTACTGGTTGACACTGAGGCATATCATTGCTTATACTTTCAATGCCTTAACAACATTGGCTTTAACATTATCCTAGCTAAGTTAGTTCTAATCATTAATGTGATTCATCCACTTTGAAGTGAATCAATATAATTTTTTTTTTTGAAGATTATGAAATTAACAAAAAAAATTAGTCAAATGACTTTGACCGCATAACGGCATAAGTGAAGATTTTTATACTGACAATTTATTTGTTCTGTATCTCTCATGTTGTAGCATGGGCCATTTCTTGGGTTTTGGGAGTTTGGCGAAGGGTGGTCTTGGGGTTCATGTTGGTTTTTGGGGTAATCGTTTTGAGTCTGTAATATTGTGATTGCAAAATTTGCTTAGAATTGTCTGAACTCTGATGAAGACTGCCAAGGCAAGAATTCTGGAATTTGGGTTTTAGAAGATTACCATGAACAGCTAATTCCAATTCAAATAGTTCATCGCCTTCTGTTTTTTCCTTATATCTTTCAACCATCTGAGCATTTTGACAGAAGCTTGAAATTTGTACAAGTGACCAGATTCACAGACTGCAGTACTTAATATGTTCTTGAAATTTTGCAGGTTCACAAACACACTAGCAGGTCTAGCTACAAATGATATAATCCAGAGAACTGCTGGCAGATTGGATTCTCTTCATTCAGAGGGTGTTCATGTATGCTACATTTTTGGCTTTATAGCAATCTTTCTCTTGATCTTCTTTCTTTTCTTTTTTTCTTTTTTGTTTTTTATTCCAATTGTTGTCAAATTGTTATATAGTGGTGTAATTGACAATGAGATTCTATTCTTGTCTATGTAGAGGCTCTCAGAAATGTGCTGTTCTGCAGTATCTCAGCTTCTGGTGCTTGCAAAATCCATCATATCTCATGCAAACAAAGTCCAGGAGGAAGATGTGGATGATGATATGTTGAATATTGATTGGCCTGAGGATTCTATTGAACAAGCACAGATAATTAGAACAAGGGCACAATCCATGAATTTAAATGTGGAAGCAGTGTGCAACAGTTTTATAACAGGTATGTTTTTTTTTGGATCCGCTTTGTTAAGAATAATGAAAAGCCGTACCCTAATGGGTAGGTAAGCTCTTATTTATAATCAATTTAGAGAACACTGTTACAATCATACACTTACACATGCCGGATAATAATAGCATAATAGTAATATAATAATAATAAGCTACTAACACCTCACTCAAGTTGGAATATATATATCTACCAAGCCCAGCTTGTTACATAAATAGGAGACACGCGGACCCGGTAAATATTTAGTAAAAATATCAGCCACCTGTTCCCCTGTAGGGATAGA